>QRDG01001409.1:731497-946093 GCA_012064385.1 Puccinellia tenuiflora
AAGCAATTTTCACAACTCATTTTGAGGTTCAAAATAGTAGGCAGTCCTGCTCTAATACCAAAACTTGTGGCGACCCCGGATCCAGAGTTATACATAAGTGTTATGTGCTCTTAGACATGATAGCCGAGAGTTACTGATGACCCACAAGTATAGGGATCTATCGTAGTCCTTTCGATAAGTAAGAGTGTCGAATCCAATGAGGAGCAGAAGGTGTTGACAAGTGGATTTCAGCAAGGTTTTACTGCAAGCATTAAAAGAGAAATGATTTTGGAGTTTTGATATAAAGAACAAATAAAAAACAAGTAAATAAAAGAGTGCTACAATAATTGAAGCAAATAGCCCAATCCTTTTAAGCTCAAAGGACAGGCCGGTTGTGTTACTTGTGATGATTAAAACGTTCTCGAGGACACATGGGAATTTCTGTCTAGACATTTTCATTGCACGCCGTTGATTAATCTTCAATGTTTTGATAAAGTGCTGTGTGGGTGAACCTATGCTAATGCACCGCCCTTACTTGGACAAATACATACTTGTGATTAAACCCCTTGCAAGCATCTGCAACTACAAGAAAGTAATTAAGATAAAAACCTAACCACTGCCTTAAACTCTGAGATCCTACACTCCCTAGTGCACTAGTTCGCGAATTGGGGTTTAGTTTTCTGTCACTCCTGCAACCCTACCATAGGCAAACTAAATACACCAGCATTCCCCTAGGCCCTTTGAAAGGTGAAGTATCATGTAGTCGACGTTCACACGATACCACTAGAGGAATAACACCACAACATATATCAGACCATTAAATATTACTCAACATTATGCAATTACTAGCAACTAGGCTTTCCCCATGTCCTCGAGAACCAAATGAACTACTCACAAGAAATCATATAGATCGTTATCAGAGGTTATATGAATATGGGTAACAATCTGATTGTAATGATAATTCACCGATAAAACTCTCAAGCATCAACTACAAGTGGTAATCAACACTCGGGATATGATTCCAATGAACTAATAACAACACAATGACAATTGCTACAGCGGGATGAGATGGGATGGCGGCGGTGATGATGGTGTTGATGGTGGAGATGATGTCGATGATGATCCCGATGATGCCGGGCGTGATGGTGATGACGATGGCGGCGATTCCCCCCTCCTAGGGGGCAGGGACCGCCCCCAGCTGCGGCAAGAGGTGGGGCCGCGGTGGGCACCCACCCCAGCTCCTGGAGGCTCCCCTCTGGCCCATCTTCTGGCTCCGTGGGCCTTCTCTAATAAAAATGAGTTTCTGAATTTTTGGGGCTTCCGAAGTCAGGTATCTTGACAGGTACTTTTCCAGCAGATTTCGGGCTCCGGCAGATGCATCCCCAATAATTGCAAAACATGCAAAATAAGGTAGAATAACATAAGTATTGCATCATAATATGAAATATATCGATGAATAAAGATAAATTATGATGTAAAATAGTGATACAAAATGGACGTATCAACTCCCCCAAGCTTAGACTCCGCTTGTCCCCAAGCGAAAACTGAGCTCGGTAAACATGACCACACGTTTATGGAGTGAAGTGTCGATAAATAAAGAATACGAACATGAAGCATCAATATTTAATCACCAAACACAAATACATTTTAAACAGCAACCTTTCTCTCATAAAGCTTCTCGAAGACAAGTAATGTAACTATAACATGTTAAGGTGAAGTAAAACAGAAACTTATTAAGCAATGGCAAACTGGGACTTCGCTTAAGAAACAATTATACTTGTCAACCCATATTTCAAGAAAAATCCATTTAAATGCTTCAACTATCAAGTCATCTTTCCACGAGTTGCAAATCATCGAGGCTGTATTCTTATGATAGAAGAGTTAGAACTAACATAAGAAAAAATGAACAACTGTCATGAGAGATAAAAGACACAATGTAGATATCATACTCGCTAACATCATAGATCAACATTGTAAGTTTGCTTGTGGAAGATAGAGGAAGTGGGTAAACTGACTCAACAATAAATAAAAGAGAGGCCCTTCGCAGAGGGAAGCAGGGATTAGTCATGTGCTAGAGCTTTTTGGTTTTGAAAAACAGAATAAAAACAATTTTGAGAGATGCATAATTCCGTCAACGACTTCACAGTAAAGAAACTAGCTAGTCCCCCATAACAAGAAAGGCTTTTAGACTTGTGAGAGCGGCTGGTTTTAGAGGAACGAGTACATTCCCCTTTCTCCTTTGTTTCACCACTAACCAATGTTTGAGCTGATTTCTCAGATTTTCATTGTGCGGAGGAGAATGGTGAGTTATATTTATGTTTTGCTTAAGCCACTCTCGGGTTGATTCAAGTGAGGACGTAAACCATCAACACCGGGTGAAAGGGGGGAAATGACCTTGCTTGTCACAAGTTATAACTCATGAGCTTAAAAACACAAAAAGGAATATTTTGAAGGTTTTAAAGGTAGCGCATGAAAATTTTACTTGGAATGGTAGGAAATACCATGCATAGGTAGATATGGTGGACACTCATGGCATGCAATATGGCTAAGGGATTGGATGCACAAGTGGACATCACACTCAGCACAAGGCTTTAGGCTAGAAAAGGCTTTATAGCAAACATACAGTGTTGAGAGATGTAAACCAAATATGTTATCTAAAACAATATGCCAAACATGCAACATAAAGCTTATCATCACTGTCAGAAATATATCTAATACAAAAGTGTGCGAGCTAGAGAGTTCACAAGCATGTAAGACATAAAGTATAGTATATTTGCAATTAAATTCCTCTTCTCTACTCAAGCATCAAGGTAATTATTGCAAGTTAAACAAAGTCATGCTTGCAAATGATGAATAAACTTCTACTCATACACCCAATGTCAAATCATCACTTACCACAAGACCAGCGGATGAGAGAGATTGCCATAATAAAATATAAAGTGCAGAAGAATAAAAAGATACTTCTCATTTATATTCCATTATAGAAAACCACACACCAACGAATACAAGGAACTCACAAGGAGTGACAAGACACACTGCATAACCATACTACACGATAACTTCTCTACTCATGATATGACTCACATGACTAAGAAAATGAAAGATAAAAGATAAAGATACCGGGGCACTCCCCCAAGCTTGGAACAAGCCAAGGGAGTGACGTTACCCAATAGGCTCAAACTCATGGTGAAGATTCCCAACTTCATCACTTGTCACCAAACTTCCACGGGAGGCGCTTCCCGTCGATGAAAGACGAACGAGTCTCCTCTGACCTGAAACTTGCAGTGCTGCTGTATTAAAATAAGTTGGGTGGTGCCCCAAGCGAAGGCGGAATTGCAGCTAGTAGCAGTTTTCCCTCGTTTAACGAACCGAGCTTTATCGAACCAGTAGGACTTTGAAATCAACAACGAGGTGAATGTTGAAGATCTCTGGCACTTGACCTTAAACAGACGTGGACCTGCACACACTCAACCAAAATACTTTGCCCCCAACGGCGGAAAGGTTGTCAATCTTTCCGGTCTTGCAGAAAACAAAGCGGTTAATTGTATGATGAAATAGATAAAATATGAAAAGTGACCAGAGGAGTAATGATGATTAAAAGCAAGTAAATGAGGTTGTAAACAATGTAAAATGATGGACCGGGGGCCATGGGTTAGTCTCTCAAGTAAATAAAATATGCATGTGATGGGTGAACGAATTACAGCTAGGCAATTGACAAGATCATGACACAAACCCAATTTAGCTATGACAAAAAGGACATGATAATATTTTTGGAGGCATCACGGCAAGGAACAAAGACCGTTGAGTCCAACTGCATCTTTGTCTAAAAAGTCCACTGTGGGATCGCTATCCAGCCTGTCACGCAACGGTATTAAGTTGCAAGCAACAGACAATTACATCAAGTAAAGTGCATGAAGTAAGCAATACTAATATCAAAAGAGACATTAACACCGCTGTTTTACCCATAATAGCAACAGCACACCCTCGCCCTTAGACGTTTCTATGCCCAGGAACAAAAGGGGGCATGAACCCACTATCTAGCATAAATACCCTCTCTTGGAGATACACACAATCACTTGGCCAAAGTAACTACGCACATCGGAGAGCATGCAAGAACATAAATTACTCATATAAGAATCATGCACAATCTGAACATAACTTCATAATTCATCGGATCCCAGCAAACACATCACATAGCATTACAATAATCGATCTTGATTATGTTAGGCAGCTCACAAGATCATAAGACATGACGCACAAGAGAGAGAGACTACCAACTAGCTACTGCCATGGACCCGTAGTCCAAGGTGACACTACTCACAAATCATCCCGGTGGAAGGCATGACGATGAAGAGCCCTTCAGGATCGATCTCCCCTCCGGCAGAGTGCCGGTATCAGCTTTAGATTGGACCCCGAACTAGGGTTTTCGGTGACGGCGCGTCGGGGTCGAGTTTCTGGAAAATAATCGCCGCCCTTTCATTTTTTAGGTTATTTCTGATTTTATAGGCATCAGAGGGGGCCGAGGAGACGCCCCCAGGAGCAAGGGCGGGCCCCACCCGCGGGTCCCAGGGGGCCGCGACAGGCACCCGCCTGTGGCCCCTGGGTGGCCCCCCAGGTCGCCCTTCGGTCTTCTAGCGTCTTCTGTCGAATAAAAATTCCCCGTAAATTTTTGTCCAATTCCGAGAATATTTCCAGAAGTAAATTTCTGAAATACAAAAACAACAAAAACAGGGAACTGGCACTTGGCATCTTGTCAATAGGTTAGTCCGACAAAATGCATAAAATGACAGTAAAAACATGTGACAATATCACAAAACTTGCATGGATCATTCAAAAATTATAGATACGTTTGAGACGTATCATGCAGCAGAGCTTATACGATTAAATCTAAGTTCATACTCACACATCTAATTGTGAAGATCATAGATATGTGCTTGCAGATTAGCGGTCTCAGTCTCCAATAGAAAGATCTTCTCCTTTAATTCTTCGGTCTCTTGATTTTGAAGAGTAATAAGCTCAACAATGATGCGGTGATTGGCGCTCACTCCACGCTCGATCATCCTCTTGTACCTGAAAACTGAAGGGGTCGCAGCATAGAAAACAAAAAAATTTCCTACGCAGCAAGCGGAATAAACCCCATGGATCTAGATCTATTAGACGGTGTCGACACAGTGGAAACCAGGGTACCACGGGCCGGCCTGCCAGGGCCACGAGTTTTCTTTGGACGATTTTCACTAAGGACCAGGCTCTCCAGCCTGGCGAGCCTCGCGAGGGTTTTTCCCCTCGCGAAGGATCTGTTCTCCTCGCCGAGGGTTTTCTCCCTTGGCGAGGGACCGCTACTCGACAAGGCGTCTCCGACGCCACCCGCAATTCTGCTAAGGACCAAGCCGAAGGGCTCGGCGAGGCTTACCTCGCCGAGCTCCTTCCTCGCGAAGCCATCTCTGCCTCCGCGGCAGAGCGCACATGGGCTCTGCGCCATGTGCAGAGTGACGCGCGTGCCTACGCGCGATGACGACGACGCCGCAGTTGCCATTTCCGTGTATAAAGCAGTCAACAAAGCGGAGCCAAGCAAAGCGGACAACGAGTATTGCCTCTTTGGTGATAAGGGGACCGTCCGCAGCTACGCTCCAAGGGCGACGTCACCGTGGGTCACCTCGCACCTCAGCAAGCACCAGCCCACCGTCCGGCTGGTCGGTGCCCCTTTTCAGCTTTGGTGACGCCGCTCCCCTGCCGTGGACCGCGTCCACGAGTTCTACCTTTATGGTGGACTTCACCTTTATCGTGCACCGCGCCTCCTCTCTCGTCGCCATGAGGTAACCCTTCCCGCCCAAATGTTTGGGCAGAAGAGGTCCGAGACGCCTATAAAGGGAGGGGAGGCACGCCCGTGCAAAGGGTTCGATTCCTGGTTCAATCTTCGGCTAGTGCAGCTCAAGCAGACCCTAACCCTAGATCAGCGGACTAGCAAGTAGCCATTGTTAGCCACCTCGAGCTCGACAAGCTCTCCTTGTACTGTAACCTCTCCAAGCAGTGCAATACACCATGGCAGGACGTAGGGGTTTTACCTCCACAAGAGGGCCCTGAACCTGGGTAAGACCGAGCGTTCCATCTCTGCAGTGTCGTCCCGCAGCGAGTCCGACGAGCACCGTCGCCGGAGCACGCTGAGGGTTGTTTGACTCCGTGTTCAGCCCCTTACACGATACCTTGGAGACACCCCTAGTTCCTGGGGACAATCTCCGACATTTGGCGCGCCAGGTAGGGGGCTGAGGCGCGTCTTCATCCTCGACACAGCCATGGCCGGTTCTCGTGCCGAACGTCTCGCTCGCCGGACGGCTAGTGCCGCCACCGCTCCCGCAGGCCGCCCGCGCGGCCGCCCGCGTGGGAGCTCTGCTCCAGAGCGCCGCGTCGACCCCGAGCCCCGCGTCGAGCACCCGGAGGACGACGACCACCACGACCACGCTGAGGACGACCTCGGCGAAGAGGAAGCCTCCTCTCTGCACCCGTCGCGGGACCATGCTGCCTCCTCGCTGGGCCGCCCTGCGCCCAGCCCAGCAACTGCGCTTCTCATGGCGCAGGAGCTGCTGCAGTACCGTCCTACGCCGGAGGCCCAGGAGGGCTGGCTCAACCGCCTCTCGGAGCTCGTCGGCGCTGCTCGCGTCACCGCTCCCGCCCAGTCCTGTTCGCTAGTTCCTTCGGGCCGCATGGGGGACGTGGCGCAAGGCGCCCCTCCCGCGCCTCCTCTCCATCCTGCACCTGCTCCAGCTCCACCGGTTGCACCGCAACCTGCGCCAGCGGGGGCTCCTCCTCGCGACAACCGCGCTGCATCGCACGCGTCGTCGCCGCACGACTGCCAAATTGTGCAGCGAGCCCCTGAGGACGCACGCGTGAGCATCGAGCGCGGGCAGGAACGCCGCAACCGCGCCGTCCAGGACGTCGCCGCCGCCGGGCGCCACCTCCGCGCCACCCTCGCCAACGGCACGGTCACATACGGCACGACGGCCGCGTTCACTCGCACCCTCCGTCGCGTCGTTTGGCCCGTCAAGTTCAGGCCGGACCTGCCTCCGCGCTACGACGACAAGAATAACCCCCTGGAGTTCCTGCAGCTCTACACTCTGGCCATCCAGGCCGCCGGGGGCGACGACAAGGTCATGGCGAACTGGTTCCCCATGGCCCTCAAGGACTCCGCGTCCTCATGGCTCACCAACCTCCCCGCCGAGTCCATCAACTCTTGGGAGGAGCTCTGCCGGTGCTTCGTCGCCAACTTCAAGGGCACGTACGAGCGCGGCCTCACCTACAACGACCTCCGCGCCGTGCGCCAGAAGCCCGGCGAGACCCTCCGCAAGTACATCCAGTGCTTCAGCCAGGTGCGGAACAAGATCCCCAACGCCACCGACGCGCAGGTCATTTCAGCCTTTCAGGCTGGAGTGACAGACGTGCGGATGCTCGAGAAGCTTGGCATCCACGACAACATCGCCACCATCGTCAAGCTCTTCGACTTGGCGGACAAGTACGCCAAGGCTGAAGAGGGCCGCTTGTTCGTCAAGAACGAGCCAGGGGACCATGCCGAGGGGTCCAAAAAGAAGAAATCCTCGGAGAAGCGCAAGACTACTGCGGTCCTCGCGGCCGAGCCCGACGCCAAGCAGCCTCGCCAAGCTGCCGCTCCAGCCGTGGGACCTGAGAAGAAGGATGATCGTCCCTTCTGCATCTACCACAACAGGCATTCTCATGCCACCGAGGACTGCTTCGACATCAAGAGGCTTCGCGAGGCTCGTGAGGCTCGCGAGGCAAACGGAGGCCGCGGAGGCCGCGGCGGAGGCCGCGGCGGCCGCGGGGGGCGACGCTGGAACAACAACTACAACGACAACTACCAGCAGAACCCCCAGGCCAATGCCGCCCAGCCCGCGAACGACAACCTGCCTGCCGAGGCTGATGAGGGCTACCAGGTGCCTCGCGGGGCCGCTTGCATCCTCGGCGGGGCTCAGGCCCCTCGTTCCAACCGCCACTTCAAGCAATTCGCTCGCGAGCTCGCAGCAGCCCTTACTGGGGTCGAGGCCTCTAGGCCTCTCAAGTGGTCTGAGCACCCCATCACCTTTGACTCCACCGACCACCCCAAGTCCACCTCAACCGTTGGCACCATCCCGTTGGTCTGCACTCCCACCATCAACAACATCACCGTCTCTAAGACGCTCATTGACGGGGGTGCTGGCCTCAACGTCATCTCCGTCGAGACATTCGAGAAGCTACAGGTGCCCTACGAGCGACTCATGCCCACCAGGCCCTTCTCGGGAGTGACAGAAGGTCTCACCACCCCTCTGGGGCAAGTGAGGCTTGCGGTCACTTTCGGCACCCAGACCAACTACCGCACCGAGCTGATCGATTTCGACGTCGCGCACATCGGCCTGCCCTACAACGCCATCCTCGGCTACCCCGCCCTCGCCAAGTTCATGGTGGTCACCCACCACGCCTACAACCTCGTCAAGCTTCCTGGCTCTAGTGGTACCATCGTCATCCGCGGCGTAGTCTCTGACGCCGCGTACGCTGCGCAAGTGGCTTACAAGGCTGCCGCGGTGGTGTCCCCCACTGACGAGGACGAAGAACCCCTCCCGAGGCCCCCCGCGAAGAAGAAGCAGCTGTTCTCTCAGGAGAAGGCCGCGACAAAGCAAGTGCCTTTGGAGGCAAACGGCTCGGGGGCTAGCGTCACCATCGGCGCCAACCTGCCTCCCAAATAGGAAAGCGCGCTCGTCGCCTTCCTCAGGGCAAACTCTGACATGTTCGCTTGGACACCGTCAGAGATGTCCGGAGTACCGAGGGAGGTGATCGAGCACCACTTAGCCGTGTGTCCAAACGCACGCCCCGTGAAGCAAAAGGCGCGGCGTCAGGCGCCAGAGAAGCAAGACTTCATCATCAAGGAAGTAGAGAAGCTGAAGAAGGCCAGCATCATCAAGGAAGTGGTCCACCCCACGTGGCTCGCCAACGGTGTAGTCGTCCCCAAGCACACCGGAGGCAGCCGCCTCTGCATCGACTTCACCGACCTCAACAAGGCCTGCCCCAAGGACCCCTATCCCCTCCCGAGGATTGACCAGATCGTGGACTCCACCGCCGGCTGCGCACTCCTTTGTTTTCTGGATGCCTTCTCTGGTTATCACCAGATCAAGATGGCGAAGGAGGACGAGGAGAAGACAGCATTTCTCACCCCTTGTGGTGTGTTTTGCTACGTCTGCATGCCCTTCGGCTTGAAGAACGCCGGCGCCACATTCCAGCGCCTCATGAGGATCGCTCTGGGGGCTCAAATGGGGAGAAATGCAGAGGCTTATGTCGACGACATCGTCGTCAAGACCCGCGAGAAGGACACGCTCATCCAGGACCTCGAGGAGACCTTTGCCAACCTGCGCAAGGTGAACATCAAGCTGAACCCCGCCAAGTGCGTCTTCGGGGTCCCTTCAGGCAAGCTCCTCGGATTCCTGGTATCTCACCGCGGCATTGAGGCCAACCCCGACAAGATCAAGGCCATAGAGCAGATGCAGCCCCCTCATCGCCTCAAGGACATGCAACGCTTAGCGGGATGTATGGCCAGCCTTGGCCGTTTCATCTCCAAGTTCGGCGAGAGGGCGCTGCCATTTTTCAAGATTATGAAGAGGTCCGGTCCTTTCAAGTGGACCCCTGAAGCAGCAAAGGCCTTTGAGGACCTGAAGAAATACCTGGCGAGCCCACCCATCATGGTTGCCCCACGCCCTCGCGAGCCTCTGAAGCTGTATCTTGCAGCCACTCCTCAGACGGCAAGTGCGGTCTTGGTGGCTGAAAGGGAAGAGCCAGTCCTCGACAAGCGGAACTCCGCCTCGCCAAGCCCAGAACCTCCCGACAAGGAAGCAGCCTCGTCAAGC
The DNA here is from genome assembly GCA_012064385.1 of Puccinellia tenuiflora. NCBI lineage: Eukaryota > Viridiplantae > Streptophyta > Magnoliopsida > Poales > Poaceae > Puccinellia > Puccinellia tenuiflora. Next base: position 741,355 of record QRDG01001409.1, read on the forward strand.
CTCCAGCCCCAAGAAAACCTCGCCAAGGACTCCGCCGAGCCTGGAGAGGAGCCAGCCGCTGCCTCACCAACAACTACCCTCGTCGAGCATCCCGTGTACTTCGTCAGCACAGTGCTGCGGGACGCTCGCGAGCGCTACCCCATGCAGCAAAAGCTCCTCTTCTCGCTCCTCGTCGCCTCCAGGAAGCTGCGCCACTACTTCCAGGGTCACCCCATCAAGGTGGTCACCTCATACCCCCTGGAGCAGGTCCTGCGCAACCCGAACGCGACAGATCGCGTCGCAGGCTGGGGCATTGAGCTACAACCTTTCGAGCTGGAGTTTGACACCACCAGGGTCATCAAGGGCAGGGCGCTGGCCGATTTCATGGCTGAGTGGACGGACACGCGCGCAGAAGAAGAGCTCCCAGAGGAGGAAGCTACAGCCTCAGGAGGAACGACACCAAGCCACTGGACCATGCACTTCGACGGCGCCTTCGCGGCCAGGAGTGCAGGAGCTGGTGCCGTCCTCACCTCACCGACAGGCGACAAGCTCTACTACGCCGTCCAACTATGCTTCAAGGACAACGACAAGGTCTCCAACAACATCGCTGAGTATGAAGGCCTCCTCGCCGGGCTCAGAGCCGCCATCGCCCTCGGCATCAAGTACATCCTCATCAAGGGCGACTCCCAGCTCCTCGTCAACTTCTCCAACAAAAGCTACACGCCTAAGGACACCTACATGGTGGCCTACCTTGAAGAGGTACGCAAGCTGGAGAAACACTTCAGAGGCATGGAGCTCAAGCACATCCCGCGGGCAGAAAACCAAGATGCAGATGAAATTGCTCGGCGAGCAGCAAGAAGAGAAGCCCAGAAGCCTGGAGTGTTCGAGGAGAGACTCACCAAGGCCTCGGTCAAGCAGCCTGTGGTCAACATCAGCCTCGACGAGGAGCTCCCACCGGCCCCGTCAAGCGGAGCACCAAACTGTGGGTTGCCTTCAGGCGATCGCTTGCTGCTAACTCTGACACGCCAGGACACGGGCTGGATCGACGAGATCAAGAATTACCTGCAAAACCATGCCCTCCCCGAAGACGACGCGGAAGCCGAAAGAATTGCTCGCCAGGCCAAGTCCTACTGCCTCCACGACGGAGACCTGTATCGCAAGCGCCCCAATGGGGTTGCGTTGCGATGTGTCCCTGCCAAGGAAGGCCGCCAGCTCATCAACGACATCCACAGCGGCGAGTGCGGCCACCATTCTTCCTCGCGCACCCTTGCAGGCAAGGTCTTTCGGAGTGGTTTTTACTGGCCCTCGGTGCTTCAAGATGCAGCTGCCATTGTCCAATCCTGTGACGCCTGCCAATTCCACGCCAAGCAAATTCACCAGCCCGCGCAAGGACTCCAGACCATCCCGCTCTCCTGGCCGTTTGCGGTCTAGGGGCTGGATCTGCTGGGGCCCTTCCCGCGAGCGCTTGGGGGCTACCGCTACCTCTACGTCGCCATCGACAAATTCACCAAGTGGCCTGAGGTGGAACCCGTGCGCACCATCCCGGCGAAATCGGCGGTAAAATTCATAAGGAGCCTGGTCTGTCGCTTCGGCGTGCCCAACCGCATCATCACCGACAACGGCTCGCAATTCATCAGCGGCGCCTTCAAGTCATACTGCGGCAGCCTCGGCGCCCAAATCTGCTACGCCTCGGTGGCGCACCCACGAAGCAACGGGCAGGCCGAACGAGCTAACGCCGAGGTGCTCAAGGGTCTCAAGACGAGAAGCTTCAACCGCCTCAAGGCCAACGGCAAGCACTGGATCGACGAGCTCCCCTCGGTGTTATGGTCCATCCGCACCACACCGACAAAGCCCACTGGTGAGACGCCATTCTCCCTCGTCTATGGCGCTGAAGCCATCCTCCCCAGCGAGATCACTCATGGCTCTCCACAAGTCTTGGCCTTCAAGGAGGCTGAGGTGGACGAACTCCGCAACGACGACCTACTGCTGCTTGAAGGGCTCTGCCGGAATGCGGCCCTGAGAGCGGCAAGGTACCAGCAAGACCTCCGTCGCTACCACAGCCGCCACATCCGCCCGCGCACTCTCGAAGCAGGAGACCTTGTCCTGAGGAGAATCCTCTCCAGGGCAGGCCTCCACAAGCTCTCACCGATGTGGGAAGGCCCCTACAGAGTCGTGCACATCGCCAGGCCTGGCTCTGCGCGGCTCGAAACGGAGGACGGCATCCCTGTCGCCAACCCCTGGAACATCCAGCACCTGCGCAAGTTCTACCCCTGATCGCCCTCGGCGAGCAATTTTTTGCATCAAGGGAGAGCCACGCGCCATCATCCTCCACGAGGAAAAATTTCGGGCTCCCCTCTCTACTATACGTTGCCGCGGGCCGTTCGAGAAGACTCCCAAGCCACCAAGCCTCGGCACGGTAACCTCTTCAGGCACCATGTCTTGGCGAGGTGGATCCCCATGCAGGTCATGGTGGAACGCAGGCTAAAAGCCACCCCCGCATAGGGGCCCCCTGAGCTCTCTCTACATGCGTCTGCCTCGGGCACGCCCCTCGAGAGTCTCAGCCACAGAATGTGGACCCCATGCCAAGAGCATGGCGGATTTTTTGTGCTTCTGGCCACGCCAGTGTAATGGACCTATGTTTCAGGTCAATTCGAACTCTTGCGCATCGCGCCAGCATATTTGCGGCTTCGGCAGGCTGTTATTGCTATTTATTCTCGCTCGTATGATCCCTCATGTGTATCTCGCGAGCGGGGGCTAGCAGGGTGCCATGCCACGGGAGCATCCCGGCAGCGCCTCAAACCCAAGGGATCCGAGCTCTGAACTTGCGGGTGAGCTCTCATGCATGTCAACTCCCAAGGAGCTCTGAACTCATGGGTCAGCTCCCACGCACGTCAACTCACCAAGGATCACCAAAACCTTGGTGCTTGTTCTCCTCGTGAGACACACATAAAGGAACCTACGAGCACAAGTTATCTAGCTATCTATTGCCTGTGGGTATGCCTATCTGTCTAAATGCAGGAAACAAGCATCAGGCACCCTCTCCAAGGCAGCAACGCCTCGCCAGGAAACCAACACCCTCTCCAAGGCGGAAACGCCTCGCCGAGCTAAGTCTAAACACTTGTTTGAATTCCCTCTCGCTGGTTTTTGCCCCTCGAGTCTCTTTTCTCTCTCCTATGACTCATGGGATGCTTGCACGTCAAAGGCGGGCCCCAAGCATCGCGCTTCGAGGGGCTCTTACTTCTTGAGGCCTCACGCACCCCCCGGACTTGTGGAGCACTGACTCGCACATACCGAAGCGGCGGTGGTGTAGCGCTAAGAGAGGGTCCTAAGACGTAGAGCGAAAAAGACATGAAGGGGAAAGACAAAAGCCTCCCGAGGGACATTCACAAGCACACTCCAGTATAACTTAACGAGTTTTTACAAAAGCTTACAACCAAAACGAATGCTAAGCTAGTATGCGCCTCTGCGCGTCCAGATGCAGGAAGTTCAGGCCGTCGCGCCTCCCGAGGTGCCTGCCTTGTCCACGGCGGTTTCCGCCTCCTCCAGAGCATCTTCCTCGTCGCCGCCTTCGATCACGACTTGGTCGAACTTCTTGGCGAACGCAACGGCGGCCTGCGTGGCGGTCTCCCGCGCCTTGTTGCTGATGGGCCTCGGCGGTTCCATCACATCCTCAAGATCGAGTGAGGGCTGGAGCCTCACGAGGTTGCTGAAGATGTTGGTGACGGCGACGACAAGGAGGTCGCGGCTCTCCTCCACGACGCGCTTATCGAAGCTCTTCGCGACCCCTTCAAGCTTCCCGAGGAACTGCTCGAAGAAGTACGAATATGTGGTTTCATCGTCGGTCGCGGCGGAGAAGGAGGGGACTTCGATCCTCAGATCGTCCCCGACCGCGTGTGCACGGCTCACCAGGCTCTGAAGGATGCTCTGGCGCTGGCGCGTCATGGACCGGTTGACTTGGCGCTGGTCCCGTGCCTGCTCCGCCAGAGCCGCGGCCGGCCCCACCTGCTGCCGGAGCTCGTCCAGGTCTCTCTCCAGGGCGATGGCGTCCCCCTCCGCGCGAGCCTGGGCCTCCCGGGAGACCTCGAGGCACGAGGTCAACCGCTTCTCCTCCTGCTCAAGCTCCTGGATGCGCTTTTCAAACTCCTTGCGCTTGGTCGTGAAGCGGTCCTCCTGCTTCGTGGCCTTCTCGTCATACTCTTTGGCGAGGCCCTCGCGGACGAGCTTGACTTTGAGGTCAGCCTCTTCTTGGAGCCTCTTCCGCTCCGCCGTGAGGTTGGCTTCGTCTGTAGCCACCCGGCCCTCGCGCTCCTCCAGCTGCCCCTCACGGGTGGCCTGGTCCCTCACGAGCAGCTGGACCTGCTCCTCGCGCTTGTGCAGCTCCTTCTCGTGGAGGGAGAGCTCCTCCTCGTGCCGCTTCAGCTCTGCCTCGCGAGACGCCAGCTGCCCCTCGCAGGCATCTAGCAGCTCACGGAGCTCCTTCAGGCTGGCCCTGGCGACCTCAGAGTCAGCAGCGAACTTCTGCTTCGCGGCCGCTAGCTCGTCATGCTTGGAGGCGGTCTCCGCCTCGAGCGCTTCCCTGGCGGCGTCGAGCTCCTCCATCACCTCCTGCGCCTCCCGCTTGACGCTGTCGCGGGTCTCTTTGGCGAAGCGGAGGGCCTCTTGGCGCTCTGCCTGGGCCGCCGCGTCCCACCGGCGGCACACCTCCACCCTTTCGTGGAGAAGAGCCCAGGCTTCGCTGAGCCTTGCCTTTTCCTCCGCCAGGGCATTGTCTTCCTTGGCGAGCTGCTCCCCCAGCCCGTCGAGTGCTCGCCGCGCCTGGTCGAGGATAACCTAGCGACGAATTGCTTGGCGCTGCGACCCGTGCAGCGCCAAGGCTCCCGCACTGCTGCTGGGAGCGGAGTCCTCGATCCTCGTCGGGGCGCCCGGGGCCTCCTGCCTCGGGCCCGCGACCGCCTCTGGTGCGGTCCGGGGGCTTGTGGAGGCGCCTTCCTCGGCGCTCGCTTCGGTCGCCCTCTGGGGGCTGGGCGCCCTCTCGCGCTCAGCTTCGGCGCCGGTGGGCTCCGGCGGCGCCTCCGCCTCCTGTTCCTCGGGGGCGCCTCCGGTCGCCTCTGTGATGGCCGCGTCCGCCGCGGCCTCGGGCGCGTTAGCCCTTCTCGAGGGAGCCTCCTCCTCTGGAGGCGGCTCCACGACGGTGTCTTCATTCACCCTCTCCTCCTCCGTCTCCTGCTGGACGGGAGGAGTCGCCGCCCTGGTTGGCGATGGCAGCGTCGCCTCCGCTCTCGCCTCCTCCGCGCGGTGCTCAATCGCTGGAGGAGTCGCCGCCCTGGTTGGCGACGGCGCTGCCTCTACGGTCACCTCCTCCGCGCGGTGCTCCGCCGTGGGGGGAGTTGCCGCCCTAATCGGTGACGGCGTGGCCTCCAACACCACCGCCGCCTCCGCGCGGTGCTCGACCGCGGGAGGGACGGCTGCCTGCTACGGCACGACAGCCTCCGGCATCTCCGCGACGACGCTGGCGGTCTCTCCAAGCTTGTGGAGCCGCCGCCTCTTTGGCTCCGCAGGCTGCCTGGAAGGAAGACAAGTTGAAGACTCTTCAAGAGGGGTTTACTCATAAGCAAAATGTTAAGAGAGAAGGAAAAGTCAGAGGCTTACTCGCCGGCCATCACCCACACTCTCTTCTTCGCCTTGGGCGGCTGGGTTTTGCTTGCTCCGGCCTCCTCCCGAGCCGCTCCTGTCTCCGGGCGAGGAGGGTCTCTCGCGGTTGCGGCCCTCCTGTCGTGGACGGCCTTGGAGCGGGGTTCGCAGCGCCCTCCCCCGCCGCCGCTCGTCCCCTCCTCTTCGACGCGTCGGGAGCGGGCGACGTGGAAGGCACCCTCCTCATCGCTGGAGGAGAGCACCTGGAGGTCCACCCCGGCAGGAATGCTCCTTGAGGAGCCGGCGTCTTCACCAGCGGGGCCAGCGTCCCTTGAGGCCTCATCTTCGCCGAGGGGGTCCTCGCTTCTTGAGGTTTCTTCCTCGGCGGACTCTTCGGTCTCCTCAGGCTCCGGAGGCTCGTCCATGTACTCCGGCTCCGCCACCCACGGGTTAGGGCGAGGCCCGCGGTGCCCCGCGGGCACAATTCCCCACTCGTCGAATGCGGGCATGCACGCGCGCTGCTCCTCGATGCTCTCCTCGGCGAAGACAATGAGCGGCTTGGCCGCCTCTTTCTTGGCGGACGGGATCTCTGACGTCATGAAGAGGACGCCCATGATCTGACGTAGCACCTCAGGCGCGAAGCCATCCCGGCTCAGGCGCATTGCGTCCTCCTTGCCGTCATACCGCCACACCAGCTTGGCGTGCATGTGCAGAGGAGCGATCCGGCGCCTCGTGAAATCTTTCACCACCATCTGGCCGGTGACCCCTGCCTCGCGGATGCGTCGGATGCACTCGTACACCGCGTCAAGCCTCGGGCCCTGGAAGTCCGTGCTCGCCCAGCGCGCCCACTGCCTCGGAGGCCCCTCAGGCACCTCCAGAAGAGGGTGTGTGGCCTTGGCGTCGACGAAGAGCCACTTCTCGCGGAACTTGTCCACCTTCTTCGTCACCTTGGTGATGGCGTCCTCACCGCACCAGGCGATGGGGATGTAGTTCTCACTCCTGGCGTGGGCGATGCGGAAGGAGACGCACCCGAGCCGCTCGTTCTGGGCGGTGCTCCGGAGATAATAGAAGCTGCGGAAGAGCGCCACCGAGGGGCGGATGCCGATGTAGGCCTCGCAGAGGTGGGCGAAGATGGCGAGGATGAGGATGGAGTTGGGATGAAGATGGAGCAGTTGGATCTGGTACACCTCCAAGATCGCCAGGAGGAAGTCAGAGAACGGTGGCACCAGGCCGGCGTACAAAGTGTGGAGGAAGATGGGGTAGAACGTCTCGGTGAGCCTGCTGCCGGCCGCCCTCATTTCGGTGGCGCCGTGCTCATTGGTTCTCGCCGCCGCCAGGTGGCGCACCGTCGCTATCGTCGCCGCGGTGACACGCGTCTGCGGCAGTGCTCCCTCAAGGGCGGCAGCGCGCGCCATCGCCGCCGACGTGCCCGCTTGCGCCGCGGCCTTGCCCTTCAGGTCGGCGGCTGTTCTCTTGGGTGCCATGGTCGCCGGAGAGGAAGATGAGGACTCTGGAGTTTGGAGCGCTCTGGAGATTGGAGGCATGGGGAGAAGTGTGCGGAGGAGTTATAGGAGAAGTGATGGGCGCCGACCGCGCGCCCAGGCTTTATTGACCGGCTCCTGAGTCGTGGCGGGCCCCGCCACGTCGCCCGTTGGAGCCGAGGAGGTCGTGGCCGCGGGTGCAACCGCTACACGCCACGTGTCGCGGCCCTGTCAGGCATCTTTGGCCCCTCGACGCTTTGCCTCCGTCCATGGGCCTCGGCGTGCCCGTCGCGGGCCCTGGGGCTACTGTCGGCACAGTGGAAACCAGGGTACCACGGGCCGGCCTGCCAGGGCCCACGAGTTTTCTTTGGATGATTTTCACTAAGGACCAGGCTCTCCAGCCTGGCGAGCCTCGCGAGGGTTTTTCCCCTCGCGAAGGATCTGTTCTCCTCGCCGAGGGTTTTCTCCCTTGGCGAGGGACCGCTACTCGACAAGGCGTCTCCGACGCCACCCGCAATTCTGCTAAGGACCAAGCCGAAGGGCTCGGCGAGGACCTTTTTACCTCGCCGAGCTCCTTCCTCGCGAAGCCATCTCTGCCTCCGCGGCAGAGCGCACATGGGCTCTGCGCCATGTGCAGAGTGACGCGCGTGCCTACGCGCGATGACGACGACGCCGCAATTGCCATTTCCATGTATAAAGCAGTCAACAAAGCGGAGCCAAGCAAAGCGGACAACGAGTATTGCCTCTTTGGTGATAAGGGGACCGTCCGCAGCTACGCTCCAAGGGCGACGTCACCGTGGGTCACCTCGCACCTCAGCAAGCGCCAGCCCACCGTCCGGCTGGTCGGTGCCCCTTTTCAGCTTTGGTGACGCCGCTCCCCTGCCGTGGACCGCGTCCACGGGTTCTACCTTTATGGTGGACTTCACCTTTATCGTGCACCGCGCCTCCTCTCTCGTCGCCATGAGGTAACCCTTCCCGCCCAAATGTTTGGGCAGAAGAGGTCCGAGACGCCTATAAAGGGAGGGGAGGCACGCCCGTGCAAAGGGTTCGATTCCTGGTTCAATCTTCGGCTAGTGCAGCTCAAGCAGACCCTAACCCTAGATCAGCGGACTAGCAAGTAGCCATTGTTAGCCACCTCGAGCTCGACAAGCTCTCCTTGTACTGTAACCTCTCCAAGCAGTGCAATACACCATAGCAGGACGTAGGGGTTTTACCTCCACAAGAGGGCCCTGAACCTGGGTAAGACCGAGCGTTCCATCTCTGCAGTGTCGTCCCGCAGCGAGTCCGACGAGCACCGTCGCCGGAGCACGCTGAGGGTTGTTTGACTCCGTGTTCAGCCCCTTACACGATACCTTGGAGACATCCCTAGTTCCTGGGGACAATCTCCGACAGACGGTGGTAGCGAAGATGAGATCTAATCTCTTACCCTCGAAGAACGTTCAAAGCGTTTTGTCGGTGCAGGGGTTGGCTAGTCGATCCCCGCAACTAGACTCATCTAGTCGCGAGGAGATGTATTTCCTCGAAGACCCAATCCGATGAAGTGCCGCAACGAGCAGCACCTCCGCGGTATCCACACGTACAGCTCGATGTAGACGTCCACTCCTTGATCCCGCAAGAGAGGAGGACGTGGCTAGATAGATCTCGGCACCACGACGGTTGTGATGGCGTTGATGGTGTAGATCTCCACGAGCATGGCTTCGCCTAAGCCATGGCACGAGGAGAAGGACGAGGAGATGGTGCAGCAGCCCTACGGCTAGGGGTGGTGCAGCAGCTACGGTGGAGAGGATGGCGGCAGCCCTACGGGGAGGGGTGGCGCACTAGGGTTAGGGCAAGGGGAGGCGGCGGCCAAGGGGAAACCCTAGGCCGGGCGGCCTAGGGCTTTCTTGCCCCTCAAGTTGGGGCGCCTCCCCCCTTTGGGCCCCTTGGCCCTTTGCTTGGCCGGCTAGGCCCATGTGGGCCTTTGGGTGGTGCGCAGCCCATGTGGTTGTTGCACCCCCTTTGGTCCATGTGGGCCCCATACTCCTATGGGCCCCACTTCTAGACTCCTCTAGAACCTTCTAGAATATTCCGGTACTCTGCCGGAAAATTCCCGGAACTTTTCCGATACCTCCGGAAACCACTTTCCATATATGAATCTTATTCTCCGGACTCTTCCGGAACTCCTCGTGACGTTCGGGATCCCATCCGAGACTCCGAATCATCATTCGTTCATACTATCAATTATCTCATCGCTAACCCTAGCTACATCGGAGCGTTAAGTGTGTGACCCTACGGGTTCGAGAACATGTAGACATGATCATATCAATAATCAACAGCGGGACTGGGATGCCCATATTGACTCCTACATATTCAACGAAGTTTCTTATCGATTGAACCACGATGCCGGAGATTCTTAATCTCGTATAAGATTCCCTTTGTCTCATGATATTTTAATTTGCCCGAGATTTGATCATCGATATCTCCATATCTAGTTCTATCTCGTTACCTGGCAAATTCTCTTTACTCGTCCATAATATAGGATCTCCGTGATTACCACCTAATCACATGGTTGCAACCTTTCTGATGCTATATTACCGAGAGGGCCCAGAGATATCTTTTCCGTCACAAGGAAGGACAAATCCCACTCTTGATTCATGTCACCCAACAAATACCATCGGAGATACCTAAAAGCCACCTTTATAATCACCCAGTTACGAAGTGACATTTGATGTCCACACAGTATTCCTCCAGTAAACGGGAGTGACACAATCTCATGGTCTAAGGAAACTATACTTGGCATACTAAAAGCATTGGCAATGAAACTGTGTGACACGATCAATTGCAACTCTTTATTATTTGGGTCTTGTCCATCACATCATTACTCCTAATGATATGACTCCATTATCAAGTGACTATAACAAGTCCATGGTTAGGAAACTCTAACCATCTCTTGACTAACGAACCAGTCTGGTAGATGCTTACTAGGGACACCTGTTTGTTTATATTCAATATGTTTCCAATTAATACAATTATAGCATGGAGAATAAACTATTATCATAAACATGAATATGCTAATAAACCATTTTATTATTGCCATAATGCTTTATCAAACATATCTATCCTCCATAGATACATCCATCTCCATGGATATTTGACGTTCAAATTAACTTCATAAGTTATATGTTGGTTCCTGACTCATTTATCGACAAAATACGCATATATCTCCATAGATATTTGACATTCAAATTAACTTCACAAGTTATGCCTTTGGTTCCTAATATATTTACAACATTTATGAAATCTCCATTTCATATAAACAAGATGTTGTAAACTCCCACTCAAATATACACCATACACATATTAAATTGTGAAACCACTTTGGCTCCCACTCAAACATATGTCACCACATATTTTGATCTTGGAAAATAGTTTCTGCTCTAACTTAATATATGTCACCACATATGTTAATTAGATCCCACTCAGTTTCTTATGCACTTTCTCGATATTTTGGACACCTCCAAAATTCTTAATTAACTTTTAAAATTCGAGAACTCATATATGAAACGCTAGTACTTTGCTAGCTTTAAGTTTTATTTATTCTCTACAAAACCCCTTTTGAGGAATAAATATGTGAAACATCACTTTCACAAAATCAAGCAACAATTACTTTGTGATTTAAACTTAACATCAAATGACTCTTAGTCACTTTCGTATTTAAGGCTTCTATTTCTTATTTTTAGTTTCGTAGGTATGTCTTGTTTCTAAAACATGACAAGTAAATCATGAATATTATTTTGTAACCTGACAAAATTTTATATTCTTGAATCCTACTTTTGTTTAGACAAGCTAAACCGAATTCAATGATCACCATCATTAATTCCTTTATGTGTCAAGTTAGAACCAACATAGCACTTTACATATGTGCACTTGATACATAAACAAGCAAGGTTTCAGCTTTTCGATTTATTCCATCAATTCTTTTATCCGTGAACCTTTTCATGACAAAACCACTAAAACACTTAGCACAACCAACAAATTGGTTTGCCCCTTTTAGTCTCATACTAGACACATGCCCTACGTGTTACGGACTGATTTTATGACTATGTTTAGCCATGAAAAATCCATTTGAACATTTTGTACTGACAAGGATATACGGACCAACAATCGTCGCTCTGTCGGTTCCGAGTCAAGACAGATGCCCCTATTGAGGCGCTCTGGGTGGACACCCTGCTGGCGAACATGAAGGTGACCAGCGAATTCAGGGTGCAGGATGGTGCGCTGTGGTGGGTCGTTAGGACACGGAGCCACGGAGGCGCTCGGCATGGATTGGGCAACAGAGAGAGGTGTGGATTGGTAGTGTGGTAGTTGGTAATTCTCTGGGGTCTGTTTTATAGGGTACGGTAATTCTCTGGGGTCTGTTTGATAGGGTACGTTTGGGGTGAGTGGTTTTTCCAAGCAAAGATATTTCCTCCTTGTAGGCATTTCTACGAACATCTACCGAGCACCAAATCACAGTGAAACGTTACATTTAAAAAAATTGCTCCGACATTTATACATAAATTTTTTGAATGTCACAAACAGAGCTGTGACAAAACTAATCAATTTCAATAAAAAATAAATTGATGTATTAACCGTGTGTGAGGAGGGAGAGATAACCAGATGAGAGTGGAGCAGAACCGGCTAGTCAGCCACCCATGGAAAAGAAAGAGCATTGCAGCAGCAGAGAGAGCGCTACCTGCTATACCCATGCGCGAGCTGAGGGTGTATGAGGTGAGGGTGTATGCGAGAGCAGCAACATAGCGCGTGTGCATGAGGTGAGCTAGCAGCGGCACCACCGAACAAGACCAACAGCCGCACGCTGCGAGGAGTCCCTCAATTTGAGGCGGGTTTGTACTGGTCGCGGCCTTAATCGCCAACGGGGAGGCGCGAGCCAAGGAGCCCGGTGGAGTCGGCGCCGCGGCGCAGGGAGCTGTAGAACGACCGTCGCCAACTGCAGGAAGAGGCGCGGCGCGCTGGAACATGTCTTCCACGGGAAACAGCGCCCAGCCGCTATGCAGGGAACAGGGGAGCATGTACCATCGTGGGGACTCCCCGGGTCTGGTTGCGCACGGATTACGAAGGATCAGGAGTTCATGGAAAAGCTCCATTCCACCAGCCGGAGGAGGACGGCGGCTCCAGCCGCTGGAGATCGGGGAATTAACGGGCTGATGGCGGTGCCCGATGAGCTCGTATTCCCTTCGGGAGGAGGTGTTTGTTGGGAAAACAGACAAGAAAGAACGAACCGGTAAGCTGACAGTTTTGACGTATTTGGTGGGAGGGTAAAACTGTAAAAAAACAGACGGCCGACCCAAAGAAGCCTTATTGCTTTTATTATTAGGTATAGATTGTGGAATCACATTCATAGTCATACTTATGAATATACTACAACATTATTCGCAATAGTCCTCTAATTATCTCATAATAATGAAACCACCTTTTCTCATAACTCATATGAAAAATGTTTATGCGAATCATTAAATAGATCCTTATTTCTAAACAGAGGTTTATCAAATAAATCTAAATGCTATTATTAAACCCCGAAGTAAAACCCTTCTTTGAGACCACACAATATCAAATAGTGTGTGATTTCAATATCTTAGGGACATATCAAACTCCTTTGAAATATTCTAAACATTGTAATTTGTGATAATACTTGTCACAAGTCCACATACTAACATATAACTCAAAAATTTCGTCTCTCTTGATTAAATCATAAAGACTCAATTTTCTTGTTAACTTAATATCCCAAACTCCAGAATTTTACTTGATCTCATCAAATATCATAACTCGAAAAAATACATTTATTCATTCATATCATTTATGATGGAGCGCACAAAATAATGACATCTAACATTTGCTGAAAATAAAACCAACACTTGTGTTTATTTTCGGCAACTCCTGTCACTCTTCCAAAGGGTGGCATTTTAGTCATACTCCTTACAATAAGGCGCATTGATAAAACATCAAAATGTTTATTCAATATTTAGCACGACTAAAAACAATTGTCATTATTAAGTTTTTGGATATTTTAGTATGTCACATATTTTATAAATGTTCAACCAATTTATCATCTAGATTATAATAAGAATAATACACTTATAATCGAAAACTTGGGATTTCCAAAAAAGGATCACTCATGAAAATAGAACAATCATTGTATTTAACATGAATAACCGTCTCACATAAGCAAGACACACTAATTAAAATCACACTTAATTCGATTACAAAACTTATTCAAATCCTCTAATCCAAACGATAAATGTAGAGACAGATCGTTGCCAGCATCAACTCCTTGATTGCCACCATTCCGCAACATCTTCCCATATCCTTTATGCAAATCTCATGCAACATGTTCTGTTTTCATAAAAACAGAATGAGTATCAAATACTTATCGAAACTGCCACAATTGCAATTTGGACTTAAACACTTATAACTTGTATATCAATATATACTTTCTGCATTGTCAACTTCTCTTGTTATGGGTTCCACTTTGACATGACGCAGTCGAGACACAAACTCATAGAAAGTGATCAAATCCCTTTCATGACATAGTCTTCGACATAATTCTTGAAGCTGGGGAGAAGCTAGCGTATCACCCCATCTATTGCGAAACCGTCATTCATCTCGTGGTTCCAAACAAGCACTAGACGATGATGTATCTCATGCATTATCCTCAAGTGTGTTGTTCCAAGCAAGTGTTCTCTTCCATCTTGAGTGAACGAAAACGGTTCAGACATTCAAACCTTACAATTCTAACTTGTGCTGAAAAACTATTTTTCAGCTCATCAACAATCTCCATTGCAATCAAGTTCTTGAATTTTCTACTTAGGTCAGAATTCATGAAGGTGCACATCATCCACTTTCAAGTAGGTGGTTCAAAACCACTCCATGTACTCTTCATAGCTTGCAGAAATGTTTGGGTTTATCTCCTATTGGTTTTTCTAGCAAGTAGAGCTCAGCATTGGTGTGTAGGACTTATCTCAGATGCAGGTACCACTCAACAAAATTTGACCCATCAAGACGCAGTTCTTTAGCAACGAACAGACATGATTATAGCATGGAGAATAAACTATTATCATAAACATGAATATGCTAATAAACCATTTTATTATTGCCTCTAGGGCATATTCCCAACAAAAACCTCATGCTCAACCTCCTCGAACCTTGTCTTCTCGTCTCCCTCCTTCTTAGGGCCTTGAAGATCTTGCTTATGAAGCACGCCATCTTTGAGCTGGAGAACTTGAGGATGCATCTTGACCTCAGCTAAGTAGGGGTTGATGACGTTCTTGACGAAATCATCATTGGAAGTGCTCGGAGAAGTCATGGCGGCTAGGGTTCGAGAGAAATAAATCTGCCAGAAAAAACTCGAAACGAAAACACAATGAAAAACATAGGATACGCTCCTCAAAAAATTCGGGGAAATATATAGTCGATGGTTTTACAATAAAAGGAAGGCAATGAGACTAGGTGGAGTCGGAGGCGGTGTCCAGGGATCAGGGGCGGGTCCCCCTGCCTCCTGGGCTCCGTCTCGTACTCCGTCCGGTCTCTGAATTTTCCTAATTTTCTAAAAATAAATAATATGAATTCCGAAGTGTTTTCCTTACCGAAACCGTTACCTATTCGTTTTCTGATTCTGGAGTCTTCCGATGTTTGGTTTCGATAAATTCCTCCGGAGAGACCACTTGAATTACGTCAACATCTTTCTCTAAAGGATTGCCGGAGATATAATGCTTCAGTCGCTCACCATTCACCACTTGAGGTTTGTCTCCATCAAGACTATTAATCTTTATAGCACCAGAACGATAAACTTCCTCAATGATGAATGGTCCTTCCCATTTAGAGAGCAATTTCCTTGCAAAAAAATCTGAAACGAGACCTATACACAAGCACTTTGTCACCAACATTAAATTCTCTTATCATGCCATCTCTTTACTTTTTCCTTAAACAAACGAGCATTCTCATAAGCTTCATCTCCACTCATCCAAAGAACTCAATTTAAGCAATCTAGTTTCACCGGCAAGAATAGGATCAGAATTAAGTTGTCTAACAGCCCAATAAGCTTTATGTTCTAATTCAAGAGGCAAATGACATGCCTTCCCATAAACCATTTTATTAGGAGACATGCCCATAGGATTCTTATAAGCAGTTCTATAAGCCCATAAAGCATCATTAAGTTTCTTAGACCAATTCTTCCTAGACTTGTTAACGGTCTCTTGCAAGATTAGTTTAATCTCTCTATTAGTTAACTCAACCTGCCCACTAGTTTGAGGGTGATATGGTGAAGAAACTCTGTGATTGACATCATATTTAGCTAAAACCTTTCTAAAAGCACCATGAAAAAAATTGGACCCTCCATCAATCATAAGATATCTAGGTACGCCAAACCTAGGGAAGATAACTTCTTTAAGCATTTTTAGGGAGGTCTTATGATCAGCACTTTTAGTTGGTATAGCTTCTACCCACTTAGTAACATAATCTACAGCAACAAGGATGTGAGTATTACCATGTGAAGTGGGGAAAGGACCCATAAAATCAAACCCCCAGCAGTCAAAAGGTTCAATAACAAGAGAATAGTTCATAGGCATTTCATTACGTCTACTAATGTTACCAACCCTTTGACACTCATCACAAGATGAAACAAACCTTTTAGCATCCTTAAATAAAGTAGGCCAATAAAAACCTGATTGAAGAACCTTATGTGCGGTCCTTTCTCCTGCGTGATGTCCTCCATAACCACTGTTGTGGCACTTCCTCAACACTTCCTCCTGTTCATGCTCAGGAATACATCTCCTCAAAATTCCATCAACCCCCTCCTTGTATAAATGTGGGTCATCCCAGAAGTAGTGCCTCAAGTCATAGAAAAATTTCCTTCTATGTTGATAAGTAAAGCTTGGAGGCAAAAATTTTGAGACAATGAAATTAGCATAATCAGCATACCAAGGAGCGTCATGAGAGGTTACCTTAACGACAACAAGTTGTTCATCAGGGAAACTATCATTTAAAGGAATAGGATCATGAGGTATATTTTCCATTCTAGATAAAATTATCAGCTACATGATTATCTGCGCCTTTTCTATCAACAATATGCAAATCAAACTCTAGCAACAAAAGCACCCATCTAATAAGCCTAGGCTTAGCATCTTTCTTTTCCATAAGGTACTTAATTGCAGCATGATCAGTATGAATAGTTACTTTAGAATCCACAATGTATTGTCTAAATTTATCACAAGCGAAAACAACTGCTAAAAATTCCTTTTCAGTAGTTGCATAATTCTTCTGCGCACTATCCAAAGTTTTACTAGCATAATGAATGACATTTAATTTCTTATCAATTCTTTGGCCAAGAACAACCCCTACAGCATAATCACTAGCATCACACATAATCTCAAAGGGTAAATTCCAATCAGGCGGTTAGACTATAGGAGCGGTGATTAAAGCTTTCTTAAGTACTTTGAAGGCTTCCTTACAATCTTCATTAAAAACAAATGGAACATGCTATTGAAGAAGATTAGTAAGAGGCCTCGAAGTCTTAGAAAAGTTTTTAATAAACCTCCTATAAAAATCAGCATGACCAAGGAAACTATGAATACCTTTGATGTCCCTTGGATAGGGCATCTTCTCAATTGCTTCAATTTTAGCTCTATCAACTTCAATTCCTCTCTCAGAAATTTTATGTCCAAGCACTATGCCTTCATTCACCATGAAGTGACACTTCTCCCAGTTGAGAACAAGATTTGTCTTCTCACATCTCTGCAAAACTTTGTCAAGATTATAGAGGCAATTGTCGAAAGAAGTTCCATAGACGGAGAAATCGTCCATGAAGACTTCCACAATTTCCTCACAAAACCCATAAGCATAAGTTCCATAAGGACAAGTAAAAGTAGTATTTTCTTGATCTTCATATTTAACAACAATTTGAGAGAAACCAGAATAACCATCAAGAAAACAAAAGTGAGTATTCTTAGACAGTCTTTCAAGCATTTGATCAATAATAGGCAAAGGATAATGATATTTTCGATTAGCCTTATTAAGCTTCCTAAAGTCAATGCACATTCTATATCCTACAACCGTTCTCTGAGGAATGAGTTCATTATTATCATTAGCAACAACAGTCATACCTCCCTTTTTAGGAACACAATGAACAGGACTAACCCATCTACTATCAGCAATAGGATAGATTATACCTATATTGAGAAGCTTGAGTATCTCATTTCTTACCACATCCTTCATCTTTGGATTTAATCTTCGTTGATGATCAACAACGGGCTTCGCATCAGGCTCAAGATTAATTGTATGTTGACAAATAGATGGATAAATCCCTTGAAGATCATCCAAAGTATAGCCCATTGCAGCTCGATGTTTTCTAAGAACCTCCAATAATCGCTCCTCTTCTCTTCCAGAAAGGTTAGAATTGATAATAACAGGATATATTTTCTTCTCATCTAAATATGCATATTTGAGAGTATCTAGGAGAGCTTTTAATTCAAAAACAGGATCTCCTTTTGGAGGCGTGGGCGTCCCCAACGACTCCACAGGCAGATCATGCTTTAGAATAGCCGGCTGTCTAAAGAAGACTTCATCAATTTCTTCCCTTTCCTGCATAAACATATCATTCTCGTGCTCCTCCATAAATTGCTGCAAAGGATCGTTAGGAGGCACAGCAATAGAAGCAATTCTTTCAATAATAAGATCCTCATTAGGTAGTTCTTTATCATAATGATGTCTAGCAAATTTGGAAAAATTAAATTCATACGGTTCTCCAGCGAATTGAACAGAGACCTTTTCTTTCTTAAAATCTATAACAGCGCTACAAGTATATAAGAAAGGTCTACCAAATATGATAGGACAAAATTTATCTTTAACTGGTCCCAAAACAAGGAGATCAGTCGGATATTTTACCTTACCACATAAGACTTCAACGTCTCTGACAATTCCTACCGGGTGAATGACATCTCTATTAGCCAATTTAATCTCCAAATCAATATCTTCAAGCTCACATGGCGCAATTTCGCGCATTATTTCTTGATAGAGTGTATAAGGAATAGCACTTGCGCTTCCACCCATATCACATAATCCATAATAGCAATGATCACCTATTTTGACAGAAACAACAGGAGTACCAACAACTTTTGCACTCTTATCTTGCCTAACAATGTTAATAGCACCTTCACAATAATTAATAGAACCTCCATCGACGTTCTCGGTTACAAGATCTTTAACCAAAGCTACTGGAGAGGACATTTCAAGTTGTTCATCAGGTTCATAAGCTTTTCTTTCACTTTTATTAACAACATTAGCAACAATTGAGTGTTCTTTAATTCTTATAGGAAAGGGTGGTTTTTCGAAGTGGACGGCAGGTATGTCAAGAGAAGTAATCATGAGGAAATTATTTTCAATATCATTAAAGGATAAAGCTATGGATTGGTATATGCTTCTGGATAATTCTCATTTGATGGATTGGAAAGAGCTTATGTCTCTCTTTTATTCTAAATTTTATCCTCTTCATTACTAGCAAGCACATCCTTTTTACAAACATCTTTAAAAGGTTCATGATACTTATTCCACTTTTCTTTGGGGATATTAATATGATCAGCAAAGGATTTATAAAGATCAACAACAATTTGAGAATCGAGCCCAAACTTAGTACTAAGCACATTAAAACGTTCAGTTTCCACGAAAGATTTAATGCAGTCATACTCATAGTTTATACCTGATTCTTTACCTTTGTCAATCTCCCAATCCTCGGCATTGCGATAAATCCTTTAAATTAGATCCCATTTAGCATTAACTTTCTTGTTTGTAAAAGATCCGAGAGAAGAAGCATCAAGCATATCCTTATCACGGCGTGATAGCCTTGCATAAAAATTGTTAATAATTATATCATTAGGAAGCTCATGATTGGGGCATTTGAGCATTAGAGATTTCAACCTCTCCCAAGCTTGAGCGATGCTTTCTCCTTCACATGGCCAAAAGTTGTAAATATAATTTCTATCTTGATGAATTTCATGAAGAGGATAAAATTTAGAATAAAAGAGAGACATAAGCTCTTTCCAATCCATCAAATGAGAATTATCCAGAAGCATATACCAATCCATAGCTTTATCCTTTAATGATATTGAAAATAATTTCCTCATGATTACTTCTCTTGACATACCTGCAATCTTAAATAGCTCACACAGTTCTTTAATATAAAGCAAATGATAACCCGGATGGACAGTCCCATCCCCTGCATAACGATTACTCATAACATGATCAATAATACCCATAGGCATTTTAAATGGATTAATTTCAGAGAGTGGAGGACTCTTCTGCACCATGGGTGTGGTGGTAGAGTCACTCCCAAACAGCATACTAAGTGAAGAGTGCTCCATAACGAAGCAAAGTAACAAACAGAAATAAAAACAGCACCTACAATAAAAGCGTTCCTTACCAATTCCACTTACCAATAGTGCTTCACTCCCCGGCAACGGCGCCAGAAAAGAGTCTTGATGACCCACAAGTATAGGGGGTCTATCGTAGTCCTTTCGATAAGTAAGAGTGTCAAACCCAATGAGGAGCAGAAGGTGTTGACAAGTGGATTTCAGCAAGGTTTTACTGCAAGTACTAAAAGAGAAATGTTTTTGGAGTTTTGATATAAAGAGCAAGTAAATAAAAGAGTGCTGCAATAATTGCAGCAAATAGCCCAGTCCTTTTAAGCTCAAATAACACAATGACAATTGCTACAGCGGGATGAGATGGGATGGCGGCGGTGATGATGGTGCTGATAGTGGAGATGATGTTGATGATGATCCCGATGATGCCCGGCGTGATGGCGATGACGATGGCGGCAATTCCCCCTTCCGGGAGGGAAATTCCCCAACTGTTTTCTCCCTGCCGAAGCTCTTCTTCTCTCTGTCTGGTTTCCGCCTCGTGGAGGCGGCGGAAAATTATTCGTAGATCCCCCCCCATGTTTTTAGGTCAAGGGGTAGTAGTACGCCAAAGGAGAGCCGGAGGGGGGTCCAAGGGGGCAGAGACCGCCCCCAGCCGCGGCCAGAGGTGGGGCCATGGTGGGCACCCGCCCGAGCTCCTGGAGGCTCCCCTCTGGCCCATCTTCTGGCTCCGTGGGTCTTCTCTGATAAAAATGAGTTTCTAAATTTTTGGGGCTTTCGAAGTCAGGTATCTTGACAGGTACTTTTCTAGCTGATTCCGGGCTCCGGCAGATGCATCCCCAATAATTGCAAAACATGCAAAATAAGGTAGAATAACATAAGTATTGCATCATAATATGAAATATATCGATGAATAAAGATAAATTATGATGTAAAATAGTGATGCAAAATGGACGTATCAGTTACCGGGGTACCAATCCCAGGCAGCATTTCACTGCAGGCGTGCCGGGAACACCGGTCACACAAAACCCCTCGGAAGATTACCACGCTAATCATAACCACGAATGCATAACAAAGAATCCTAAGATTTTGTTAAGCTGTCGGACTCGGCCTCAGAGTTATACAGTAATGCTATGTGTCACTGGTCATGCTACGTAACCGACAGTTACTGGAGTTACCACTCCCAGGCCGAGTAAACATCGGCAGGCATGCTCAGAATGGATCATTGGCACCACAACCCCTCGGCTAAGCCATAACAAGGGCATAGGCAAAACTGCATAACAAAGAGCCCAAGAACCTTTCCTCTCGACCATGCACTTTATATCCATACACGCATCATGCATGGGAGAGGTTGGAACAACCGGTACAGGGCAGTGACTCTACGTCAAGAAAGTAGTTATACAACTCTTATTAGAGCAAGATACACGCAGAGGTCACATGACCCAACATTACATCATACAACGGAAGGCAAATTATGTTGCTAATCAACAAGTTTAACAAAAGGCCTAAGAGGCCAGAAATAAGCAACGGTGACGTCCCATACTACAGATTCGAGGCTGCTACCTGGGAAACCCAAACTACTTGTCGATGTCCATGTAGAAACCTCCATCGCTGGTATCATCGGGCTCTGAAACAAAAGTAGCGGCATGCCTGAGTACAGAGCTTAACAAGACTTTAACCCGTTACGGTAATGCATAAGTTAGAAAGCTGTTTGTGGGCTAATTTTGCATAAATCCAACTTTCCAATAGAGGGAGACGAAGTAGAAGTCCGTCTACTCAGAAGTTTTATAAAATGGATAAGAGAACTACTTTTATATCCTTGATGATTTGAAACCACCAGAATCTTCAACAGCTGAACCTGCTCTACTAGGATCATCCCCTCGACTCACCCTCGAGGAAACAACCCTACACACGTTGTTATCAAGTTTTACGAATATGTTCAAGTTGTCATCTATGATCAAACCACGAGACCCAAGATGTCCTTAACCGTGGACACAACTGCTATTCGAATAGATTTATCCCTGTAGGGGTGTACAATTTGGTCCACACGTGCCAACCGACTCTTTAATGCTAGTACATTAGCACACTTCCTTGGTGTGCCGACAGACGGGGGTTGACCACGACTCTTAGCTTGCCTAGATATGCCCATGACCAACCCAAAAAGGGATACAACCGTCATTCACAAGAGATGGCCACCTCCTGACGGACCCTATTTCTATGCGTGGGGACCAAGATCAGTTCGTCCTTCACTTGTCCCCAGACACGACCTATCTTTTCTCCAAAACAGTTTTCCAACTTTCTTTGCAAATGGACCATGGCAAACTACGTGTCCCACGACATACCTAAACAAGAAACAGCCGAGCGGGGTTCCTCAGCCCGCGTGTGTCGTACTCTTAGTCTTGGTTCAAGAGGAGGGAACAAGAGGTCCTAGGGCGGCAAGAACAAGACAACCCACCACATCCCCCTGTGGCCTCATTGTCCAAGCCTTTTAGTCAAATTAACTTGTTCACATAACTTTTCTCGTCAACCTGACATGCTAGATTCGATCGCAGCTCTAATCCATCGAAATGACGGACCAGACCATAATCTAAGCATGGCTAAGCATATAAACATGTATAGGGCTCTGGCGCCACACAAACAACCCTAATCATGCTAGGATGGATAAACATATACTAGGCGACAAGGGGAACATGCAAGATAGGTTGACTCTACCTATCGACCAAAAGCTTTAGAACCGATATGATGCTTATCAGGAAATAATACTCGAAAATATGGGATCAGATAGAAGAAGGGGTTGTGCCTGCCTTGATTGGCGGCAAACATAAATATAAAGCTTCGGAAAACAGGGTGATTGACTTGTCGTTCCATGATCAAGTATCGTCCATCGATGTTGTCGATCTTCACTCCGGACTCGTCCTCGATCTCGGACCGCGTTCTACCGAAAAGAACCGAAACACCGGAAAAGAACAACAACATTCAACATCACATTGATGCAATGCGCATGCAAGAATGATGGCGTGACAAGTTACAATTATCGCAATTTAGAATCCTAAACATGATATTCCATTTAAATGGAGTCCGAATAATAATAATCGGAAAAACCTAGGCATTTTTGTGATTCTAAACAACCTTTAATTTATATAGTTCAATCATGCATGAATTTGACATAAATAGGTAGATCTCATTTTTCTGAACGTTTTGGTATATTATTCATATTTTTCTGAATTACAGAAATAAAGATATGGATTTTACAATATTAATACATTTTCTGGAATTTCTGTAAAAGAATAAAAGTCTGACGATGGGCCCAGATGTCAGGTATTTAACAATTACCGAAATGATTTTTAGAAAAAGGAAAAAAAGAGGATGGCGTCAGCATGATGTCATCATGCTGGCCAAGCTGCTGTCGAGCACGGGCTCGACGGAGGAGGGCTCGCGGGGAAGAGCCACTAGGCTCGTTGCACGCGCAAGGACGCGCACGACCATCTGGTGGCGGCGCCGCTCCGGTTTGGTCACCGGAGGATCTCCGGCGACGACCTACGGCAGCGGCGCACGGGGCTCGCGGCGTGACGACAGCACAGTGGAGGAGGGAGAGTGAGGAGAGGTGCATGAGCACCGCAAGCTCACCAGGAGTGCGCAGAGCTCGACGGCGAGGCGCGGGGAGGCCGGACGGCGCCGGATTCATCCGCGGCGGCTCAACGGCCGGCGCTCGGGAAAGCGGCTCGATCCAGCGATTCACGCCGTCCCAGCCCGGGGAGATCACGGAGGAGGGAGAAGACGACAAGGCGGAGCTCGTGGCGTGCTCAGATTGAGCTGGGCCGGTCGGAAACGAAGACGAGCTTGACGGCGTTCGGGACGCCGGTTGCATTCCCGCGGTTTAGGCCGTCCGAGCACGAGCTTCTTGCACCAGAACGAAGAGGAGCGCTAGGCAGAGCTGCTAGACATGATGGTGGAGCTCGACGAGGCGTGTGACGGCGGCGATTTGAGGGGGACGACGGCGACCGAACAGAGCTAGGGTTAAAGTTTCCGCTCGTTTCTCTCAGCAGGAGGAACGAGGGAGAAAGGGAGGCGAGTGAACGAGGAGAGGGTGAGAATGTGAGATGCAGGCGTCTTCTCGGGTCTTATCCCCTCAAGCAGGAAGGCAAAGAGGAGGTGTCACGGCGGCGTCCAGTTCGTCCTTCTGGCTGAAGGAAGAAGAAGGAAAAAGAAAGAAAGGAACTTTGAGTTCTGGTATTTCAAAAACCTTTAAAACATAAACTTGCAGGAATTGTTTGAGGCACTTAAGCATCTCCAAAATAATGATAAAAATCATGGAGGCTCATCATATTATAGAAAGATCCCACACATTTTTGTTTGGAATTTTAGAACCCTTTTGAGCACATTTAAAAATAGAGGAAGAAATTAGCCATTTTAGGGTTTCTCCTTTATTTCAAATGCAAAATTTTGTTAGGTTCAAAAATAATGCATGCCATGATGATGATTAACTATTTTACACATTATTATAAACATGGGTTGTTATAGGGAGCGCACTCGCGCGACTACTTTCCCAACGACCCACCCAAAACGACGATTTCTTTTTTCGACATCAACAACCTTTTTGCTAGCATGGTGACAACACACAAACGTCAACGGTTCCGCTACCGCTGCACCGTTTGTGACTCTGTCTTCGCTGTTTGAGATCCTATTATAATTTCTATCTTCATAATTGCTTTAGATCTGTCAATTTCACCATGGCTCTTTAATTTGTATGATTAATTTAATACTCATTATTTCTATCATAAATTATTTATTGTTTTTATGAATTAAATTACATGGTAAATTGCTAATATATCCAACATTTTCTTGGTTTTGTTTGTTTAACCGACTCACTTGTGAGGTGAGGAATAGGGTGGAACGAGGTGGTGTTGGGATCACCACCAACTCCTGAATACTAAAGATGTCTAAATTAATCCAGATGAAGGAAACTATTTTCTTGATTAGATTGGTTAGATAACCATCTTGATATGATATTCAAGCTTAAAATGCTTCAAGCTATCATCACCGCGCCCAGGTCTGGGGACTATAGGGACGACGGATACTGTCAGGGCGCTGCTGTTACGACATGTCGCCAGAAACTGTGACAAGCGACGTCAGCGACCCGTGCTTTGCCTGGGTGAGGGGGAGACGAGCAGTGGAGGGACACGTGCCAAGAGTTGTGGTGCTTTCTCCTCCTGTGACGACGCACGTGCATGGCTAAGTTGGACGATCTTGTCAACGTAATATTGAACGTACACGCTACACAACGATCAGACGCTTTGGAAGATGGGGATCGTTCGGATCGATCCCACGAGGGACGCTCGCCCAAGAAAACTAACACATCTTATAATTTGGAATGGAGGGAGTAAGTTACAACACACCCTAAACTTATCATCTCCGTTTTAAATTTGTTGATACAAATGTCTTTTTTAGGCCTGCTATGTTGTCCCGGTGAAGGTAAAGGTCTTTGGATGGCTTCTCCTGCTGGACAGGGTTATACTCGGACAAATCTGCATCACAAACACATTCTTGACTACACCAATTGCCCGAGGTCTCAGCTACAACTGAAGACAGAGATCACCTTTTCTTCACCTGCCCTGCTGCAGATCTTATTTGGCAGCGACTGGGAATCGCACCTACAGCTATGCCCTTCAACTCCATATGGGACTCCCACTTGACGCACGGCCTCCCGCGCAATATTTGAGACTCTGTGTTGTTGATCATATTATGGAAAATCTGGGATGCTCGTAATGCTATGGTCTTTAGAAAGATAAACCAGACCTGTAATGTAACTATTAGTAACATCATCCAAGACCTCACTTTTTGGTCTCACCGTTTCCGCACGACGGAAACTAGAGAGGCAGCCGATCTGTGGCGTGACCATCTCACCCTCTGTAATACGTAACCTCTGTGTTTTTGAGTAAAATTCAGGTGGGGATTTCTCCCCCCGGTGACAACCTAAAAAAACAAATGTTGGACTGCCCCTGAGATGACATTCAAGGCGGTGAGGGGGGGGGGGGGGGGGGCTCATTGGTTATCCCTTCTTTCTCTCTCCTCCCTCCCGAGAGTCCTCCTGTGCTCGTCCCTCCCTCCCGTCGCTGCCCTCCCTTTCTCCACCGCCGGCTCTGCTGGTTGGAGGGGAGAGGGAGGGAGGCTTCGGCCCCCTCCCTACTCTGTATATGGCGTGTCTAGGGTTAGGTCTTGGTCCTCTATGGCGTCTGGCTTTATGCCGTACTTCTGCTGGTTGCTGGCGCTATTGAGCGGCGCTGATGCCTTGTCTGGTTGCTTCGTCGGCTATTGGCCATGGTGGTCGGCGCTGGTGCTGGTAGATCTGGGCAGCAACAGTCTAAATAAAGGGAAGCTCAAGGTTTGGACTCTCCTCCTCCTCTGTTGCTTTGCTGTGATGCTTTTCCTTCCGGCCGGCCGTGGCGGCGAGGGGAAGGGTGGGGCAGGCATGGAAGAGCACGGATCTGGAGGAGAGTTTGGTTGTTGGGCTGATCATTTGCTAGCCGAAGGACGGCTATGTTTGGGCTTATTCTCGTCGGCCTTGGGTGCAAAGCGACGCCGCTCGTCACGAGATCTTCTCGGTGGCGATAGATGGGCGGTCTTTGCCGCGCTGGCGACTTCTCTTGCCGAAGGGCGGCTCCTGGTGGCTATGCTGAGTGCATACCGCGTTTCTCAACCTCCAAGTCGAAGGCTTTTCTGCTCGATGATCGTGGTCATGTGTCATGGCGCCCTCGTCGTCCCGAGTGGTGCTGTCCCCGGTGATGGTGAGGTTGATTTCGAATATACCCTAGGACCTGATTGCGATCCCAAATCTTTGTTGAAGGTCCTTTATGTTACTAACCAGTGGCCAGGTTGTAATTTCAGTTTCACTTTGGGTCTGGTTGTAACCTGCTATGTAACTCTTCCTATATATTAATGCAGTATCTTTAATGTTCAAAAAAAAAAAAAAAAGGCGGTGAGCGGCTCCAGTCGCCAGAAGAAAGTGACAGCAACTCACGTTAGTCCTGTACTCCACGTGTCCGAGCTCACGACAGACGTGCCGGCGTCGCCGAAGAGACCAGCAAAAGAAAATATGGGAAATGGCGGTGGCGAGAAGGTGGGAAGCCTCCACTCCCGAGAGCCACCGCACGGCGAGACCTCGTCCTCTTCCCCCCACGCCACGAAGCGGCGACGCGCGCACGACGGCGCGGCAGCAGCCATGGCCGACCGCTTCTTTCCAAACGACCTCCCCGACTTCGTCGCCGAGGTCCCCGACGGCGGCGACCCTCCCGCCGCCGGCCTCCGAGGCCTGCTCTCCCTCCCCTACCCCAGGCTCTCTCACCGGCTCCTCCACGCCGCCCTTCGGCTCAAAGACAAGGCACGTCACGCCGTGTTGGCTTGTCGTCTGGTCTGATTCCGTGGCGCGCGCGAGGTGCTCGACTGATTGTTTGTGTCCTGCAGGTCGTGGCAGAGACATGGACCAGGACGGGGAGACAGGTGACGGACTACACGCTCTACACGGGCGCGCTCGGGACGGCGCTCGTCCTGTTCAAGTCCTTCCAGGTCACCGGCGACCGTGGGGATCTCGCCCTCGCCGGTGACATCGTCCAAGCCTGCGATGCCGCTTCACTTGGCCTGCCGCAAGTCTCTTGTTTCCGTTTCACAGTTATTTTGGTTAGATTGTTATGTTCATCGTTAATTGATATGAATATGATCTCATGGGTACAAGGCGCAGGTTCTTGACTTTCATATGTGGGAGGGCTGGTGTCTGCGCTCTTGGAGCAGTGATCGCGAAGCACTGCAATGATCAACTGTTGGTGACCCACTACCTGAGCTCGTTTGATGAGGTGAGGTTTCTAGTAAGAAATTTTTTGGTTCCCGAGTGATCAGTATGTTACTTTGTTTGGGCAATGGGCTATTATGTTACACTGTTGTAGAACAACGAATGATATTGTTTGCAGAATTGTCTTACATTATTCATTTTGTAGATAACTGTCACAGAAAAAGTGCCAAATGAGTTGCTGTATGGAAGGGCGGGGTATTTGTGGGCTTGTTTGTTCTTGAATGAGCATCTCAGTGACAAGACGATTCCTGCCAAACACATTGTATGTTTACCCTGCGGTTCTGCTCCTCCTTTTCACATTATTTGTTTCTGTAGAGCTATATGAAAGATACGGGTTATCTAATTCTGCAAAACCACTGCAACTATGCAGACTTCTGTGGCAAAAGACATCATTAAGGCGGGAAGGAAGCTGTCGAACAAGGGAAGCTGCCCACTGATGTATGAGTGGCATGGGAAGAAGTACTGGGGTGCCGCCCATGGACTTGCTGGAATCATGCATGTCCTCATGCACACTGAATTGAAGCTGGATGAGCAAGATGACGTGAAGAATACTCTGCGGTACATGATCAGCAACCGATTTCCTAGTGGAAACTTCCCTTCAAGTGAAGACAGCAGATCTGATCGCCTGGTGCATTGGTGCCATGGTGCCCCTGGTGTTGCTCTTACACTCGTTAAAGCATATCAGGTATCGCTGCATCTGTTCAGAGTTTCTCCCTAGAATCTTCCATAATATTCAAGTAGTCAATAGTGTTCAGTTAACTACCTCCGTGTATCCCTTTGCTCTGAGGCATGAGCAAACGTCTGTGTTTCAGGTCTTCCAGGACGATCACTTCAAGCAGTCAGCTGTAGAGGCTGCCGAAGTTGTTTGGAACCGTGGTCTTCTCAAGCGAGTCGGAATATGCCACGGTGTGAGCGGAAATGCGTATGTATTCCTCTCACTTTACAGGCTAACTGGCAATGTGGAGTACCTCTACCGGGCCAAGGCTTTTGCTTGCTTTCTGCTTGAAAATGCTGATCGGTTGATCGCTGAGGAGGCAATGCATGGTGGTGAGCGTCCATTTTCATTGTTTGAGGGAAAGGCTGGGATGGCATACCTCCTTTTAGACATGGTTAATCCCTATGAATCAAGGTTCCCGGCCTACGAACTTTGAGTGCCCAACCCAACGATCCATCAATCCAATAAATCTGTGTTATGTACGTATGTTTGTATCTACTCTGTAATATTTACCTCGGAGAGCTTGGTATCATTGTAGTACAGTTTAGTGTTTCTGACTGCAAACCTGGATCTTTGTGAAATGTATGTATATACGAGGGGTTATGTTAATTATCTTCATCTTTGTGTTGGATAAAACCTCATTTTTGTTGGATAAGTGACACACTGCAGAAGTAGGATCCTTCCGGTGTTTTTGGGATGTAAGTGGTACCAGAAATTTCATTCAGGTTCTCCCGAGACATGTGTGCCTTTCGTTGAAGCGTACTTGCATGATCACGAACATTGATATCTCAAACCATTGGTTTGGTCCTCCAACATTTGATACTTGGAAAGTACCTCCACATCGTTTAAACTAGTCGTATCTGACGGCTGACTACGTGTGGTTGCATCCGGCAGTACTTATTAATACATAGGACGAAGTATCAGGTCAATGAAGGAATCGATCGTGGCTCATGATATCCAGATAAATGAAGGCCGGAAATATATATTTTTTTGGCCAGTGCTAGGCGTAGGTCCCCCTAGAAAAGGGGAAACTTAGGTCCCCTCCGAAATCGTTGGATCGTCATCGTACGTTTAGGAATCAGTGCTACACTTTTTTGCTTTTTAGCCCTTCATGTTTTTCGAAATCAAACCCGCAGTCCATACCAGGTCCACTTAAACGAAGGGGTATATTGTTTTGCCCCTGACCTTCTCGATATTTACTGCAAAAATGCCACCGTGGTGATTTGCCTTGACTATCACAACAAATTACTGAGTATTGAAACAAAAATTCTCGCGCAGTGTACAAAAAATAAATACTATTACAACAAATCATCGCAATATTTTTTTAAAATTAATGTTATAGAAAAGTTGTTACACAACAATTATTTTGTTGCAGATTGATTTGCAACAAAATTACAAACAATTACAACAAAAATCACAAACGAATACAACAAAAAATATATATTATTGTAACAAATCATTGCAACTTTCTGGAAAAAAAGTAAGGTTACAAAAAGTGGTTAACCAACAAATTTTTTGCTGCACATTGCTTTGCAACAAAATTTAACAATAATCTCAACAAAAATTACAAACTTTTACAACAAAAAACCATTTGTTTGTATCAATTGAAAAGTAGATGAGCAACAAATTTTTTTGTCACATATTCATTCACAACAAAAATAACCAACTAATTCAACAAAATACACAAGCGACGACAACAAAATAAACATGCATTTACAACATTTGGAAAAAAATATATCGTCCAAAAATAGGGCCCAATTTGCAAACGCTCAGAAGCCCGCTAATAGGTGAGTGTTTGGTTGCTTGCATAGATTTTAAGCCTTTTGTAGTTTTGCTTCCGTGAATCCGAAGGGTCTGGCTGAGGAGAAACACGGGCTGGGTCATGTTCTGCAGCTTGTTTGGTTGGCAACAATGTTCCGATCTAAGCTACACATTGTCCGCAGCGAGTTACAGATTTCTTGTACTCAAACCTCTGCCTTTTATAAAAGTAAGGTACGCAATTGCGTACTCTCGAAAAAATATTTTGGTGCAGATTAATTTACAATAAAAATTGCCAACTATTTCAACGAAACACATAAGCGATGACAACAAAAAATATATGTTTGCAATATTTTGCTGCTTGTATGCATCACAAAAAATCCGAGGAAAACACAACCTGTACCAAATGCCCAATTTTTTGCAACAACTCACGTGTATTTTTCACAATAAAAATCGTGTGATATTTAAATAACGTTGGCAACGTTAAAAAAACAAAAAGGAAATTAGCAAGCAGATGACGATGGGATGTGTTGAGCTGCAGAGCTCCGTTCACGTGAAAAACTGGACCGGGAAATGTATTTGCTACTAGTTGGGCCATCCGTGTACATCCAATGGCCCAATAAAGGGAATAGCATACGCGTGCGGGGCAAGCGACCTACCGATCGCTCCGTTAGGTCGGCCTAACTAAATCGTTTTCCTATTTTTTTTAGGGGAAGGGCGGAAATAGTTACCCATGCTGCCATGTTTGGCCGAACAATAGGCCCGTGTACTAAAACGCCGGCCTGTGGAGGAACTCGTACTCTTCTTTTCCCTAAAAAAAACTCGTTCTTTTCTTTCGCTCGGACCGAGGCAAGGCAGGGAAAAGGCTAAGAGCACCTTGGTAGAGATTCCCTATAACCTTCTGACCTGGAAAATTCCGGTCGATATGCGGTTTTGATCCATTTTGATCCGAGTAGGCACCGTATATTGTCAATAATTTCTAAAAATATAGTAGGCGTGGTCCACCGAGTAACCTATAATACCAGTAGCGTTTTTGTGAACATGCTATTGGTATTATAGGTTACCCGGTGGACCACGCGCTACGAGTATATGAGTATCGTATCAGTTACCAGTGGCGTGATCCTACTAGTGTATGTTAAAATCAGCTTGTTATTTTCTTTGACTTCAATGTTTTTGCAGACATACATTTGCATGTTTGAAGTAGTCCTAGCGTAGATTTTGACGAAATCTAAAATTTGACGGTTCAAATTGACATCTAATTTTGCACCTCCATTGCCCTCAGCATTCTTATTTTCTCAACAGTTGGTGTGCTTGCCCCGCATGATGGACCTATCGACGGTTTGCATACCAATTGAGCGTGACAGACTCCCTCGAGACCACTACATATGTGGCGCCACACCAAATCTACAGTGTATTGATCTGTACGTAGGTTCAAGGTGACGCTAGTAAAAATGACCATATGGACATCCCATTGGACATGGTCCCACAAAAGACATGTAACGCCCCGACCCCAGAACTATATAGTGAAGCTTTGTGCAATCGGTCATGCTACACAATCGAAGGTTACTGGGTTTACCAATCCCAGGCCAAAACCTTTGGCAGGCGTGCTCGGAATGGATCATCGGCACACAACACTTCGATCATGCCATAAGCTCAGACATAGCTACCATGTATAGTCGAGAGATCAAGACTTGTGGAACAACTGGCACATCACAGACTCAACGACACAAAGATTCATATAGCAACTCATATATAAGAAAGATACAAATATTACACATAAAAGGTCACAGACCCAACAATACATCAAGCGGAAGCGAGGTAGTGTTGTCTAACAACAAGATGCAAATATGGTCTAAGAGGCCTACAGATAAACAACCCCATGCCAGCTTGTTCCACGGTCCCAAGCTGCCACCTGGGAACCCCGAACTACTCGTCGACGTCCACGAAGAACCCACCTGTGTGCTCGGTGTCGTCCTCCTCTGAAACAAATCATAAAGGCAGCAAAGAGAGACTGAGTACGACGTACTCGCAAGTTTAGTAGGGCGATATAGGCCCAATGCTGACGGAGGCTCTAAAGCTGTATGTATCTATTTTGCATAAAGCTAGTTTTCAATTTAAGAGGTGAAAATGACCCATGGCATCGACTACTCAGAGTATTTTTCATAAAAGGGGTAAGAGAGTAAACTTTCTTCGGTTCACAAAGAACCATTAGTAACCTTTTCTCATCCCTCATCTCCACCAAGGCACTCCCTCGAATCACCCACGAGGAAATGAACATTTTATCACACGTTGTATTGCAACCTTTAGCTGCCAAATTTTAAGTAATTAGGTTATACTTTTCTATGAGCTAATCCGCCTTTCCCAAGATTTGTCCATAACCGTGGACACGGCTTTTCGAAAAGATTTAACCCTGCAGGGGTGTACTAATTTACCCATCGGTACCGTCCGGCTCACCTGATTGGCCCTCTTCCGGGGAAGGCCGGCGAGTGGGCGCGGTTAGACCTTTACATTGCATGAGGCTTACTCAAGGACCATCAGTGTGCGGAAGGACAGGTTCAGCGCCTCCAACGCCCTGCCCCGCGGCCACATCCTAAACACCACCGTCCTCATCGTTTCTTTTTCCACCCACACACTCACACGCAAATGGAAATAGCAAACTAGAGGACCCTTGACAAGCCCCTCACAACTTATTCGGTCACAGGGGATTCCATATGTCCCCACCTTTGGAAGCACGCTCGGTTCTTGGTTCTAGCTAAAAGCACTCTCAGCCTAGGCGGCAAGAATGAGGCAAAACACCATCCCCGATGGCAACTCATCCAAGCCTTTAAGCAAATTAATTAAGTACCACACACATCCTCCACATTGTCTGAACATTCCATCCATTGCATAAATCATAGAAATAAATAACGGACAGCTAAGCATTATACTAAGCATGGCCAAGCATCGCTAAGCATTTAACTACAACAATAACATAATTTATCTCCGGCCAACACATAAGACCTAGGGTTCATAGGAGGGGATACATGTATTGGTTCGGGGAAAGACATGCATTCATAGGATAATCTACGTCTTGATCAAAAAGGTCATTGGAATCGCATGCAATATTATGGTGGATAAAATAAGTTTAGAAAACATTAGGATGCTAGATGCCAAGAAGGTTAGGTTATCTCTTGCCTTGCTGCCGGGGCGTGTAGTACGGCTCGTCGGGGTAGGTAGAGAGACCCTCGACTCCGGAATCTATCGATACCCAAATAATACAAAAGAACAAATAAATCACATGAAGACAACGTGCAATGCACAATCATGATGACATGTCCAAATTATGCAAAGATATCATCATATGATTTATCTAACAAATTAAATGGAGTTCCAAATAATTAGTGCAATTATTTGGAAACAACCCCATATTTATCTTAGTGGCCACATTGTTTATAAATTATTACATTATTAAAGAAGTGGATCAAATATGCATGAACATGACATGATTAGATAGATATCGTTCTTCCGATCATTTTGGTACCTTATTTGTAATTTTCCGAGTACCGAAGATTAAATAGTGAATTAAATGATTATTTGAATTTAATTCGTTTAACCAATTTATGGATAACATCAAATAAATATTTGTGATCAGGATTTGATATTACCATGATTTGATAGCATTTGAAACACTGATCATTTTGATATTTTATTCATAATTTTTGGTTAAATATTTATCGAAATATGATTTTCCCAAATTAGGTATTATTTAAACCATTTTAGTAATTCTTAACAAACAGCAAAATTATAAACTCAAAAAGATCATTACAATGATTCTATCTTGTAGAGTTTGTTTTTCTAAACAATTTGATATTTAATTTGCAATTTTTTAAGCATTATTCAAATAGATATTAATTATTTAGATTTGCCTTTTTTTAATTCCAAAAAGGAAAACTAAAAGGCCAGAGAGGCCGGCCTTGTGCCGGCCAGGCCGGGCTGCAGGCCAGGCACCAGCCCGAGCCAGCCGGCCTCCTGGCCGGACAGGCCGGGACCCAGGCTGGGGCACGGTGACGTCGACGCCGGCGACGACCGACGGCGGTGAGGGGCGTCGATTCGGCGGCGGGAGAGGGAGAGAGGATGCGGAAAAAGCCAAAAAGGGAGAGGAGCTCACCCTGAGCCCTAAGGTGCAGACGGCGACGGTGGGGAGGGGCCGACGGCGACGAGCGTAAGTTCGACCGAGCTCGGCCGGTGCGGGAGGAGAAATGGATGCCGGCGCCGATGTAGGCGATCCCGACCCGATTCCTTGCGCGTGGAGGAAGAGGAGGATGTGGCGGTCCTTCCTAGCATCTTCGATCTAACCGGGGCTGCTCCGGATGACGGCGGCGTGGTCGACAGAGGCAGCGGCCGGAGTGGAGCTCGGGCGGGGAGAGAGGAACGAGACGAGGGAGAAACCGGGGGGGGGGGGGGTGAGCTCCCTCGTGCTCTTGTCCACCGGGGCGGCACGACCACGAGGGAGTGGGGCGGCGGCATGGGCGTGGAGGAGGTGGCGGCATGGCGCCAGTGGCCATGGCCGCCATTGTGCGGGAAAGGGAATTTTCGCAAAACCCCCTGACTCAAATTTCTGAAATTGCAACATGGTCCAGCAGCAATTTGTTGAATTTAATTGAGGCCCTAAAGCATTTTATAAAATTCAGCAAAAATTCAGGTGGGCTCTCAACACCATCTAGAACCCCCACAAAAATTGGTGCCCCAGAATAAAATGTTTTGACCCACATTGGTTCATAGGTTTTAATTAAGGTCAATTTTGATAATTACAAAAATGTATTTATTGGGAGCACTTAAACCATTCCAAAAATAATGAAAATATTCATGGAGGCTCTCACAATAATAATGAAGCTCCCCACAATTTTATTTGGAATTTTTGGAAAGTATAATTTGGTTTCAAAAATAAGAATTGGTTTGCACCAATTTGAATTCTCAAATTAAAATCTTTGCTTGTCAAAAATGGGATTTTTACAATTGGTTATAAGATGTAACTTGGAACTTCCTAAACAATTTGGAAGTCCAAGGGTAATTTGTTTGCCAAACTAACAATTGCATTTGGGGTTGAGGTTGGAGAAGGTGTTGTTTCCCCAATTTAAAAAGGCTTTCATATGTGGATAGTTAGAAGTAGCAATTTCATATGGATGCTATGATGCAATCCAGAATGCAAAAAGTGGAAAAATTCTTCGTATTTTTCATTACAAAGCTGGGGCTGTTACAAGACAAAATGCAAAAAGGTGCATGCGTTATGTACACTAGTAATAGATGACGGAAATTTTTATATACCACATCAGCCACGAACATTTGAGTTGGACCTTTTTCAATACGCGCGGGCCTCCTCGTCCATAAAAGATCACGTACATTATACTTCTATAAGCTTGAAGCCCGGCTAGCAGGAAGCCTTCTCAGGCCATCTGAGCACTCGCTGTCGCTGCATGTGGGGTCGGGTTATTTCGGTGTGGCTTCCAGAGAGGATCACGCAAATAACCAGTGCACGCCACACCTCGCGTCCTTCCCGTTCTCTATCCTCTTCCTCTGTTCCTCCGCCGCTACGATTAGGGTTTCCGTCCTTGGGATGGTGGGAGGCGTGGAAGCGCTCCTCCAGGCGAACGTCGGGGGTGGGGGAGCGTGGAGGCGCCGCTTAGACGGATAGGTCGACGACCGTCGAGCCGCTGCGGGATGGGGGGCGTGGAGGCACCATTTGTGGCTGGGTCGCCCGTACGGCTTCCCACTGACCGCGCCTCCTCCTGGACCAGTGCGCCGCCGCGGGTCGCGACGGGCTTGAGTTTGGTGGAAGGCCATCGCAGCGAGTCTGGAGAGGGTGCCTCCGTGCCTGTCGGATCTGTCCAGCCACCCATGCTTCTCCAAGAACTCGCTCTGCCGGGAGCTGCTGCAGTCTGTGGCCGCCATGCTCGCCGATGCAGCCCAGCTCGGCGCATGCTGCCGCGAGTCGCCCAAGGCTGGGAAGCTGCAGATGCAGAGCAACCTCGACGCGCTCACCGGGAAGCTGGACCTTAACCTCCAGGAGTGCGGGTTTCTTATCAAGACTGGTGTGTTGTCCGATGCGATGATTCCCTAGGGCTAAAAAGCGATCTTTCCTGCTGTCTCCGCGTTCCTCGCTGCCGGCAGGTCACAGAACTTTTTCATTTAGCAACGGGTGTTCTTACTGGGCCTAATTGGATGGAGTTGGCCCATTCATCTAGCCAACAGTGAAACTTTTTCATTTTTCTCGAAAAAAAAAAGATCTGCGCACGCCTGCGTCCTCTACAGCAATATTCCGAAGAAGTAAATCATTCTGGTAAGTCTAAATAAAGAAGTAAAACATTGTTTCTACAGATGACATGATAATTTACATTTTTTACAAGGTTTAACCCAACGGAACGTGCGAATGACAACATCGGGATGTCCAGAGCACGCCCCCAGGGTGTTCGACAGAATGCAGTCCAGATGCCCAGTTCACAAAATTACTCCCCCACACGCTCCCAGCGCTGGACAAACATTGCCTGAACATTACCAAAATTCACTACACTTCCTATCTACATAAATGCAGCTCAAGCTTCCAGCTCCATCGAGCAGCTCTGTACCTGATTCTTCATCTCGCATAGGATCAAAGCTACTTCGATGTCCAGGCTCGATGAACTAGCTGAACTCCTGCTCGATGTGGTACCCCTGCTCGTCATCGGCGGCGATTGACCGCCGAGCGAAAAAACCCTGACAGTCGATGCCGTAGCGCTTCCACGCCCGCTTCAAGACCTGTTTCACCGAAATCCGGTAGGGTCGCTTGCTCTCCCTCGCCGCTGCACGAGTCACAAATAGGGCCGCTGGTCTCCTCCGCGACCGGCGACCCGCACCACCCCAACCTCCATCCACCCTCGACGCCCTTACCTTGCATTGCGACCGCAAGCCCTGCGTCGCCGCCCGCCGCTTCTTTTCTTGCGCCGCCGCTCGAATCGATTGCCGCTTCTCTTCTCGCGCCACCGCTCGAATCAGCCACTCCATCTCCAGCCCGGAGAAGCCGAGACGGCAAGACAGGAGTGAGCTCCGAGGGACGCCGGCGCGTGGCAGAGTTTTTTCCCCCACGATGAACAGATGCAGCTGTCGCATCGGAGCAATTATCACCGCTTCAGAGGCATGCATGCGCGAGGTCCCACTTGTCATAAACTTATCCATTGAACGGTCAAACGGGGTTTACCGCGTGGGATAATAAATTAACGGCCATATCGTACCTGGGCTATTTCTGCACAAAGGCATGTCGTACCAGGGCTATTATTGCGAAAGATGTAGCATCACAGACAATTCCCCACAAAAACGTCGCATAGGAGCGATTCACCCGAAAAGATTGTTCTTGAGCTTGATGCGGCTCAGTGAATAGTTCTGCGTCACCACGTTCAGGAACTGCCGCGCCTTCATCTTCCTCCCACACAAATACAGATCGATCGATGATCGGACCTAGAGGAAGAAGAAGAAACAATCGTCCATGGACCGATCTCTCTCGAAACAGGCTTGCGCCCGCTTTATAAATAAAGCCGAACGGCCGAACCAATACAAGGTGATGAGGAAATCCTCTTACACAGCAGATCAAAGATGAACAAGAAAAACGGAAACCCGACTTGCCACCGAGGACCCCGGCGCGAGATCAAGAAGTACCAATGCTCCACGACGACGCCCCCAAGAGAGTGACGACGCAAAGCGTCACCGCCGTCGAGACCAAATAGTTAAGGGTTTTTACCCGGAGCCCTAGGGTGGAGACGATGCCCACAACAGCGCCCCCAAGAGGGATACGACACCCGCAAGCGCCGTCGCCGTTGGAGCCGGAGCGAGCTTTCGCTCGGGAACACCATCCTACCACACCCGGTACTACGAACGGCCCAAAGCCTCGAGCCAGGCCACCAAGACGCGATCTGGGAGCCGCTACCACTAGTGGGCTTTACATCATCTGCGCATGGACCGGTCCATAATTACCTAACATGATTTAAATTAATGTGTTGGGCTGGACGACCTGATATACATGATTGATGAGAACTCCCTTGCGCTCAAAGCCTGCATGTCGAGTGCTGTCTCTTATTTATTCGCTGCCGCTGACAGCCACTGATTTCCTCCCGGGCACGATGCTTTAGAGAGCACAGCAAGCTCAGGCCGGGTAGGTCGTGATGATATTCCTTTCTGCTGTTACTAGCACATATGCCCGTGCGTTGCAACGGGAGAAAATTGTCACTTGTTGTCTCTCATTTCACAAAACTTGATGTGAGTACTACCGCGCACCACTCCTTCCATTCAACAATTACAAGCACCAGAAATAAAGTTATCGGAAGTACAAATAAGTAATTTATTATGGTCATGCCTACCAAAGTTACTAAAGGAAATCCAAAATAGCTTAGATTCAAGAATGGAGGGAAATTTTTTTCAATCTTCCAAAACTTCTATTACTTTTACTTGTCAAACTTGGAGAACATGTAATTCTTTTACTTCTTTTCAGCAACTTCACCTTGCTCGATCAGCTCACATGAGTAGAGAACTAGAGATAAATGGCATGTATATAAAAAATAGAGAAAATGTTGAAGGAATATAAGCTTGTCAGCCAAACAAAATTAGGGATGTAACCAATAAGTTGCTTGAAATTTATGGGCCCAACTGCAATGTGAAATTTGTCAAAAAGTATAGTTTGGTATCTGAAAGCTACATTTTGTTGTGTTCACGGATGATTTATAGAAGTTCCTTTCATGTGAATAAAACACTAATGAATCTGTACATGAACATCCTAGCCTGATACAGTACACTAAGAGAAGTGAGAACAAAATGATTCACAAAAAAGTATACTTTACTATACATACTCTACTACATGTTATAAAAAATAGAATACACTATTGCATGTTAACTTCAATTGGTTGCACTTCGTTCCGATCAAATACAAAGTTGTACCTTCATTACTATTACTAAGGTCATTTGTGAGAAGAATTCCTACCCTTGCTTAGCTACATTATTGTTATTGTTGCTTACCTTCATTGCTACTGAATTGAACTGATCTAGTACTTGTCAAATGAGTCTAGTACTTGTATCTCGTACTTTTTAACATTGATGCAAGCTAAATACCAATGTGAGTCCTTGATATTTATTGGAAGATGAATCTGCAATAAAAAAATGAATTACTTGTAAACATGTAAATTTGCAAATTAAAAATCTACTAAACCTAAAACTTGTTAATTATAGATATAGATATTACCATGTCATATTTGAGATAGTTTTTTACAACATTTGTCATACCGGTAGGTCCATCTATTCCAATTTCACCATCCCGTTTTAACAGGCTGGTAACAAAGGGATTCTCAAAATATACATTAGCACCATCCTGATTTTGCACACATAGTTGGTCCCTCATACAACATATACATGCGCTGATTACCTATAAAGATTGAACAAATACATTACTAATGGGCATTAATAATCAGAAACTATTTCATTATTAGTAAGGGTTACTTACTTCATCCTCTAGCCATTTGTTTTTATCTAGAAGGCACTCCAAATAACGTTGTTTCACCCATATGTTATCTATCTGCACCAATATTTCTTCTTCTAAAGAGTCTTCTATAACAAAATGGGCACATTCATCCTGGTCGGTTAATGTATAATCTGTAAAAAAGTTAAAAAAAATAAAGCAAGCTTATGTTGAATAAATAATAATGCATTTAATAATAAAAAGCATAGGTACAAAAGTAAAAATAATAAGTGAATATTGTACCTTGTGGGAGGTAGTCATATGTTACATCATTTATTATAAGTTTAGGTTCATCAATTTGCTTATCATCATCCAGTGGAACTGTTTGCTTATCAACATCTTCTTCATTCTTTGATTCAGAAGTTGGAGGTAGCGTCGACATGGTTGGTGATAGAGGTGATGCCAATGGATCACAATTAATCTGATCATGTAATTCTGAACCAATCGACTCAGAACATTCAGAAACCAGGGATGATGTTGAGATGGTAGGTGATGGCAATGAATCATCCAAAACACTTGATTCAGAATATTTTGCTTTTTTTAAAGGCTGGTTATCAAAATCCTCAACAGTGGTTGTTTCGATGTTGCGATCCATTTTCTGTAATCACGAGGAAAAATAAAAGTTAAGCGACAAATAGTAATTAGGTAACGGATGCACGAACTGCACATAAATGAGGATTCCGAAATTTATATGGAAATTAAATCAGCATGAAGGTATGATTGTATTTGTAGAATATCCCAAACTGGTTGTCCGTGGTGCTTCCATGATAATTCAAAAGGTTTGGTCGCCTGATTGTTGATGTACCAGTGAAGCGACAAAACATGAACATTGTGCTGGCAGTTCTTAGGGGGTGTTTGTTTGGGCTTTGGCTTTGGATTTTGGCCAAAGTCCAAAAGCCAAAAAGCACCTAAATAGGTGCTTTTTGGCTTTTGAGTTTTGGAAGCCAAAAGCATTGGATTAAAGCTTTTGGCTTCCAAAACTCAAAAGCCAAAGCCAAAGCCCAAACAAACACCCCCTTAATAGGTAAAGTTGGATAGTATCCTATGTATCTTCAGGCTAATTTGTTTCAGTATAGTTATGTACCAATCAGGATCAGAGAAGAAATTTGTTTCAATAATATGCTAGGAGACATCGAAACAATAGAGAATTCTTCTACTGGAATTTTTATTAAAGTTTATCTGTACACAAACCAAGGTGGCATGCATCAGTAAACAGGGGATATTTCACAGCCTATCTAATTTGATGTTCTTCTATGATGTCAAACCTACAAGCCTCACACTACCGGCATCTTTCAGCAAAACCAGATACACACGCATCAAACATGAATAGGGCTAGAAATCATGCAAAGCTAGTTACCGGCATCTATGGTGCACAGATATATATGGCAATGCATCTTTTAGAGCACATACATATGCGATGGTGCTGAAACATGCAAACCAGAAAAGATTGCTAGATTACGCTTCAGTAAATTGACAGTTGAACCCGTACCTTGGGTGGAGCACGGTCCGACGGAGTTCCAACGATGTCGGCTGGACGGCGAGAAGGGGGCAATGTCGAGCACGAAATTCCAGCAATGTCATCGGCGGAACGGCGAGATTGGAAGCACGG
Source organism: Puccinellia tenuiflora (assembly GCA_012064385.1). Taxonomy (NCBI): domain Eukaryota; kingdom Viridiplantae; phylum Streptophyta; class Magnoliopsida; order Poales; family Poaceae; genus Puccinellia; species Puccinellia tenuiflora. The sequence goes on from QRDG01001409.1 coordinate 782,268, forward strand.
GAAACTGCAATCGTGTTGGGGCTTTGGTCGAGGGAGTCGAGCCCTTTTTGTACATACCTTCTCCTTCCCGAACGGGGAAAGGATTCCATGTCGAGAAGAGTTCGTATACGCGTGCTCGAGCAGAGTTCCAATACGGATTCAGTTTGCTCCAGCGGAGAGTGTCAGAGCGCTCCCGTCCGCGCCAGTTCGGCTGCTGCTGGTTGCCGTAGTCTACAGCGAGGCCCGGGCCAGTTCGGCCGCTGCCGGCTGCCGCAGTCCACAGCGAGGCCCGCGCCCGGGCTCCTCTGCGTCCCCTACTCTGGTGGCCGCCGGAATCCTATGCGTCCGGGCTCTCCTTCATCGGCTCCTCTGCTTCCCCTACTTTGGTGGCCGCCGGAATCCTATGATTCCCCTACTATGGTCGCCGCCATGGAGGATTGCATCACGTCTGTGCTCTCCTTCATCTCCTCTAGATCCGGCCGCGGCCTGCTCCCTCGCTCCAACGGAAAGCTCGTCGCGTCATCCACAGCTCGAGGCCGGAAACGAAGGTGCATACAGCACCGGGCGGAAGTGGTGGCGAACTGGAAGGGGGACAACGAGGTGGAGGGCAGGGTCACCGCCGGGGGCGGGGGAGGACAGGGGCGCAGCGGGAGAGGGCAAGAACTGTCGGCGCGCGAGGCGGGAGGTCTCCGCGGTGGAGCATGGCGTGAGGTGGCCAGGTCGTCGCGCAGAGGGAGGTCTCCGTGGCAGGGGTCGTCGCGCGGCGGAAGTTCGCCGTGGCGGCGCTTGCCTTGCGGTCGGCTGGACACACGGCATAAGAGTGAGACGTTCTGTCGGGGGAGGAGAAACTAAAATAAACGAACCGGTACAGTGGCAGTTTGGACGTAATATGGGATTTGGTGGGAGGGCAAAACTGTAAAAACTATGACGGACCGACCAAAGAAGCCTTATTGCTTTTATTATTGTCAATCCAGAAGCTATAGATAGTGGTGCTGGACTGGCATCCCTAATTAGGTTCAAATTATTGTCGATCTTCTACCCAACCTTTAATCCCCCCAAAAGTTCAGTGATTCTTATTTGCAGAAGAGGTAAACATCATACTTTTTGGATCAAATAGCATCTAAATTTTGTTTTGTCATACTGACTAGGTTCTAAACGAAGAAGCGCAAGGAGCAGTAGCATTACTTGACAAGGTGTATCAGCAATGTTGAGGGAGGCTATGCATGGTTGGAACAACGATCTTCTTTTCTCAAGTTGTTTGCTATAAGCCTAATCTGAAATATTGCATCCCAAAGTTTTGCAAGTAAGCTGCCTTGATTTTATAGTACGGACACTTGCATCGATTGTTAGTAGCTTTCCTCTCATGTAATGCATGTCGTTGCAGTTTTTCCACTAAACGGAATACATTAGAGATAATTGAACCTTGCACGAGGAGTCTTATTACACCTGGGTCACTGCAGTTTATATGACCAAATGCTCTCAGGTTTTGAGTGGGGAGCTGTTGTGTCTACAATGGATGCCTCTCAGTCTGTGCGCAAAGCTGTTGTCGACGACTTGGATGCTAGGGCGTCCCAGGGGAGGCTCGAGAAGCTGGTGCCGATGACAATATGTATATGTTGCAAGAGTTCTGCCAAAAGAATAACGACGAGATGCAGTGAGACCCCAATGAGAAAAATCCATCAATAGTTTTGAAGAAAGGAGGCTAGACAGAGACAGGCTCACGGGAGGGCTGTAACCTGAAATATTATAGGCGAAGGTGATTGTTATAGTTTACACTAGATAGTTTGGTTCAGTTATTCAGTAAGCCCCTTTCAGTCGCATAATCAAAATTCAAGAACATATTGTGCCTATTTAACGAGAAGGATTTAGTGGGTCTGCTTATCCGTTTCGCCGTCTGCTGTTACGAATGATTTGTATAGTTACTATTGTCGATGAGCCTTATAAATTTTCCCTAAACTGAAAGATGCACAAATGGATATGCAGGGAGAAGATTCTTGTGGCTGATCCAAGAGGATGGTAGTCATGTCAGCTTCTATCTTTTATATGGACATCGGAGATTCATATTGATTTGTCAATTGAATTGAAAAGTTGATGGATAAAGGTTGGTATCGGCGGAGTTTTGTTCTGTCAGCATGGCTAGATACATCAACTAAGTTACGGTTACATGTACTAATTTATGCCTGCAAATGTCAAACCTTCCACTGGACACGCTTGGATGTACGCAGCAATTATGAAAAAATCACACGCCGTTTAATTTCTTAGCTACGTCAATCTACGAACGTTTCTCTTTTTCTATTGTAATTCCAGAAACTTCCATAATTGCTTCAACCAAAGAAGCAAGATTCTTTTCAGTTTCAGTTGGGCTGTTCTTATTACAGAATATTGGAGAAGTTGCAACACTAGCTTGAAACTATATTCTTTGATCTTTATATGAATAATTATATAATACTACACCATATCTGTGGATAAATTCGGACTTAAGTAGAGAAACTACTAAAGAGAAAAGGACAATTGATCAATATTATATTGAGTAACACTTAATAAGGAAATAGGTTCGAAACAAATGTTTTCTCACACATTTGTCTCATATTTAACAATTGAACCTTCCTATCGTATTGTCAGTGATTTATGTGGCTGCTTCTACTAGGGCATAGAGGAAAGAATCAAGAACATTGGTGTGTTTCCCGATGAATTAAAATTAGCTATGTAGAAGTCTCCGTTTTTAAACAACCGAAAAGTGAAGAGTCAGTACCTTTGTCATAGGGTACACATGCAAGAGAAGAGCTTGGAAGTGAGTAGTAGTTGATCAAGAAAATTTGGGAACCTTTTGAATTGCTTCAAAATTTCTCTTGACTTTAGTTGGCAAACAATACATCGATGAAGATCAATGGTTATTTTCACCTCTTATAATTCTTGAATAACAACCAGTTCGATGGGGTAGATAATAGTTTGGATATTGCATGTTGAAAAAATTATATATAGTTCAGAAAATTGCAAGATCATAATATGATCATTATAAAAGTTGCTGCAAGGTTGTCATACAAGCTATGCTTTGTTACAAATAAAATAATGGCTATATAGAACAGTTTTGTTGCTCCTGCTCACCACTGAATATACAATTTCTATGGTTCTCTGTTTGAAGCTAAATCTCACTTCGTCACAGTTATAGTGTAGATATAGACATATAGTCATAGTTATTAGTGTAGATCAGTTTATGTTGTGTACATTTTAGTATTTTATGTTATGCTAGGTCAAGCATATCCATTTATCTTTCAGCTGGTCGTTTTTCATTCATATTTTGAAAGAACACGGAGTGTATGAAGGTGTTCTTATTTATTACCACTGTTATTTATTTTCTCTTCGAAAAGTGATGTTTCTGAAGAAAAAATACACCCATTCTTCTTGTGCAGGTTAATTTGAAAAAGGTAGAGTAGTTACTCAAAGATTTTGATCGAAGGCTTATATTGTGTTCAAGTTGAATTGCGCAAGAAAGGTGAGTTTTTATTGGAAATATGTTGAGCCTTTCTATTCTGATCTTATCTTTCGCGGGATCATCTGATTCATCAACAAATAAGATAGAAAGCTTATTTCTCCTAATTTCATAAGGGGCTTAGTTGTCCAACTAGGAATGAGTTGATTTAGTTTTGAAATCAGCTCCTCTCTTGCCCAAGCCCCTCCCTCCACGTGATTTAAAATCACTCATGTTGTAGGCCTTGAAGAACCTGATAAAAAGGATGGTCATCAAAGCAATTTTATATTATATTGTTATGATATTTATCTCGAGAAGCTAACATCAAACTAGAAATTATCTATAATAGTTGTATATCTTTCTTTATACTACCTCCGTCCAGAAAATGATGTGACAAATTTCTCTACATACGAATGTATCTAGACGCGTTTCACGTCTAGATACATCCATATCTAGAGAAATATGCGACATCCTTTTCGGGACGGAGGGAGTATATTAAATAAATGGATGCATTGCTAAAAAATGTGAACTCTTTCTCATGATGACTTATTGGGGTTATTATGGTAGGTATGTTTGCCCCTATAAGAGTGCTGTTATGCTAATTTTAGCTAAAAACTATATGTTCAAAATATCGTCGTCAAGAGGACACTGAATCTACCACAGCATGTTTCGAAGTTGCAGTTGGCTCTGTAGATTTTGTCTGCTCGCTGGTCCATCTATTGTCAAAGGTAAGAAATTATCACCGATCTCCTCTTTCATATGAGATTTTTTTCTTTAGGGTTCTGCGGCCATATATCCCTGGTTTGTCTGCTGATAGTGTCCATTTATTGAGTATTACAGCTAGAAATATGAGAATGACCCAACAGTTGGAGGTGGCAGTTGCATAGGAAATCACCTGTTTAATTGACTAGGCAGAACCTACAATTGAAATATATTTAGCCTTCCTCTCCTATATCTGTCGTTTTTGAACTTCTGTGTTTTAGATATTAGTAGAAGATCATGTGATAGAATATGTAATTATTTGGCCCGCCGACTTGGTTAGTTATCTACTTACCTCCCTTTCCTGGCACCAGACCGCATCCAAATTAATGGTGGGATTTATTTGTTAGCTATCCCCTATTTGATCCATTTGGACCACATGTTTATGTTTAGATGGAAGAAACAATTGATCTAAAGTCAGAATTATACAAGCATAGACAATAGTACTGACTTTTCTCAATCGATAGCCTTTTAAATCATAGATATAGTAATGCTCTGCTATTTGAACCATTTCGATCGAATGTTCATGTTTAGACGGAAGAAATAATTGATCTAGAGTCAGAATTATACAATCATTGACAATAGTACTGACTTTTCTCAGTTGATAGCCTTTTAAATCATAGATGTAGTAATGCTTCGTTAGGGTTGTTTACAGACATTTGTACGATCGCATGTTCATGTTTAGATGGAAGAAATAATTGATCTAGAGTCAGAATTATACAATCATAGAAAATAGTGACTTTTCTCAGTTGATAGCCTTTTAAATCATATAGATGTAGTAATGCTTCGTTAGGGTTGTTTACAGATATTTGTATTCAGTTCAAGTCTTTTGGCTCGAGCATGGTCAACCTAATGTGCCATCGATTAATCTTTACGTAGGTAATGATTTTTATCTGGGCTGTATCAATTTATAATGTTTCTAAATGATCTTTCTATATCGAAGCTTCGAACTTGAATAGTACATTGAGAAGAGAATATCAGTTGCGAATATTTTGCTTCTCATGAATCTTCAGGATTATTATGAAGTTCATGTTCATAGGTCTGTAGCAGGTGTGTATGTAAACTCCTTATTTCTGTAGACATTTGACTTCACTTTCTTATTTGGTGGGTCTCATGTGGTACTTAAGGCTATCTAACCTGAATCTATTTCTTGATGTTTAGCCTATTAATTTAAAATTGAACTTTTAGTTTGTGTGATGTAGGCATTGCTTCCAATGGAATAATATTGTTGTTTTTCTGGCTAGCTGTTGTGATGCCCTGCAGCTCTTTATTTCCTGGTTTTGCTCGCCTGCTTGCATGCAGTCGTATGTATACTCTAAAGCTTTAAGCCCGGCTAACGGCAAGGCTTGTGAGGCCATCTGCTCTTCCTTCTGTCTCTGTTCTGTGGGCCTTCTTTCCTTCGCCTGGCCGGTCGCTTTGTAGCTGTGACCTGTCGACATGGTTGTCTCTTCTGCACAAGCGTCGGCGCCTCCTCTTTGCGGGTGTTTTTTTCCCTCGCTTTCGCCATTTCTGTGGGCTTGCATCGCATGTGGGCCTACTTGGCGGTGTGGGTGGTTGTTCTGGTGCATGCCCGTTTGGAGAGGGAAGGCCTTCCTTTTTTAATCTTTCTTCCTTTCCTTGTTTTCTCCGACCAGATCTTCTTTTCTCTGGTGAGTTGTGGTCTTCGCTCGGTTGCTTGTTTCCCGGCTGCCGTCCTGTTGCTCTTCGCCGTTGTAAGTTTTTTTGACGTGTGTGGGCAGGCTCATCTGTCGGCTGTGGTTGTTCGGCGTGCTTGTGGTTTGGATTGGGTTGTCAGTTTGGCTTCTTCTTTGTCTGGGGTTTGTTTGGGGTGCTACTGCCGCTATTGTTCTTTGGTGCTTCTAGGCGGGTTGGTTTTACTGGATTTAATCTCTTTGTGTGTGGATTTGGTTTGGTCGGTTTTACTGGATTTAATCTCTTTGTGTGTGGATTTGGTTTGGTCGCATTTTGTTTGTAGGTTTGTCGATCTGGGTTTCTCTTTCATGCTGTGAGGTGTTCTGTTTCAATGCGGGTTTGTTTTACCTTTTGTGTCTTCCGCTTTGTGGAGTGGACCTGCCGTGGTGCTGTCCGTGTTGTACTTTGTCGACCGGACTTGCCGGGAAGCTGTCTGGTCGCGTTGCTTTTATCTTTTTGTTGATTCTGGTGTTGTGTTTGTTGTGATGTTTTCTCCCCCTGTGTTTAATCGTGGGGTGTTTCTTTCGGTGTTATCTGATTTTTCGTTCTGTCATTTGTGCAGGTTGTCGAACTGGACTGTTGTTGTGCTGGGTAGGCTGGCTGTTGGATTCCCTACCTTTGGACATAGGTTATTGCTGCCAATATGTATAGCGTGTAACAGTTACTTTAGTCAGTCAATTTCTTACTAAAATACAGAGTCAAATCTTCTTTCTGTAGTTGTGAAGGCAGTTATGTAATTGAGTCCAGTTTGATTTTCCCTGTCTCATGTTATTTGAAAAATCTAAAATATTATGCAATTATGAGATTAATTGCAATAGCAGCTTGGCTGACTATGTATATGGTTCTAATGCCATGTATAAGTGTTTATGATTTTCCTCGGTATTGACAGTATGTACAGGAAGAATATTGACTGCTTTAGTCAAAAAAAAAAAACCCAATAGCTAAAAAATGCACGGGTGCCATCTCGTCTCTTCGAGCGACCTCTTGATGGCCGTCCGATCCATCCGAAACGCTCCGATCTAAGTCCTTACGCGAGGGTCGTGCCGACCAAAAACCACCTGGGTCCCGCGCACACGTGGCATGGGGAGGACGCTGTTGAACTCCTGGAGTCGCGCGGCACCCCCATCCTCATCCTGTCCATTTTGTTCCCCATCCCCAACCAATTGATTAGGGTTTGAGCTCCGGCGATTCACGAAATCCGGCGACGACGAGGAGTGCGGCAAGCTCGGCGCTGACCGGGAGGTGTCCGGCACCGGTTCGCGAGGTCGGGGATCAGGAGATCGAGCTCCGCGCGGGGCTGGCGAGCTGCTACGCGGGCGGGGATCTCCGCTCCGGTGAGCGAACCCTGCCGCGAGTGCGGCGAGCTCTGAGCCGGAGGGAGAACCAGTGCACGGGGGCCCCCGCGCGTGAGGCAGGTCGAGGAGCAACGCGGCGGAGAGATACCCGGGGACGTGCGGCGCGGCGGGGATCTGCGCGACTGGGTGGAAAAAAACCCGGCGAAATAATGACTCGTGAGCTCGCCGGCGAGATCTGCGGGTCATTCGATCGATGGTCAACTCGGCTGCATCATCGACGACAAGAGGTACACGCGCTTTCTTCTCTGGTAGCAAGGTGCAGAGGATGGAGCACGGGAGCATTTTTTTTCTGATGAAGAAAAATACAGCCAACTATTTGCACATCAGTAGTTTTCCTAAGGCTGATAGAGTGAGCATAAAGTTACGGACAATGTAGCACTAGATTGATGTAGGCAAAACAGCCCATAAGTTGCAGAGTTTTTTTTGTGCGTGACTACTAAGTTGCATGACCACTAAGTTGCGGAGCAATGTAGCACCCTGATGTTTGCATGACCACTAAGTTGTAGGGTACTAAGCTGAAGAGTGCGACCGCTAAGTTTGTAGAGCAGTAGAGCATGAACAAGTTGCAGTAAGTTGTAGGAACAGTTGTGCACTAAGTTGCTTTTTGATTTACATAAGCATGTAGTTTTGCACATCAGAACTTTAGTCCAGTTTTTTGCAGAGCATGGTAAGTGGAACAGCTAGAGTGCTAAGTTGTGGAGCATGGTAAAAATAGGCCAGTGGTGTACAGCATGAGCACTATTTGTTTTGGTTGCCAGACCTTGAGATTTTAAGTCATGTCTGCAGTGTAGTGTTAAATAAGTTGCCTAGCATGTATCACTCAGTCGTAGGTTAATTTTTACTAAGATGCGTCTTACCAGATTATATGCAGTCAGGTGCAGGGGTAGTGTAAACTAAGTTGTAGGTTAATTTCCTATTTTGTTGCTCATTAATATCATTGAGTTGCTTCCCAGGTTTAGCTTAAGATAATTGCTCTCATCATTGAAAAAGTTGCCCCCAAATATCATTTAGTTGCTTCTCATCTTCGGAGAAGTTGCTCCCTAATATCATTTAGTTGCTTCCTAGGTTTAGCTTAAGATAATCGCTCTCTTCTTTGGAAAAGTTGCTCCCTAATATTACTTAGTTGCTTCCCAGGTTAGCTTAAGACAATTGCTCCCATATTCTGAAAAGTTGCTCCCTAATATAATTTTAGTTGCTTCCCAGGTTTAGCTTAAGATAATTTCTCTCATCTTTGAAAAAATTGCCCCCTAATATAATGACTTAAGTTGTTTCCTAATTTATCTTAAGTTTCCTATCCCTTTTTATTTAATTTATTAGCCACTTTAGCTTAATCCTAAGTTTCTTCCCACTTTACCACTGCCTAGGAAGTTGTATTATACGTATGAACTAGGTTGTTTTGTTTTAAGATCCACTTGGCTAGAATCTAGTTGCTTTACCATCTTGTCTTTGTTGTTTTTTGTCTGCTTATCAAGTTGTATATCCCGGGATTTAGCTCTTTTTGTGTGCTCATTAAGTTGCATATCCAGGGATCTAAGTTGATTTTTGTGTTCTTATTAAGTTGCTTATCCAGGGAGCTGAGTTGATTTTGGTTTGCTCATTAAGTTGCAAATCATCCAAAGTTGTATATTGGGATGGCTACAACTAATTAACCCAGTTGCAGATTTCAGATCACTTAGTTGCTTTTCTGTTCCATCTAAGTTGCAGTTCCCGATCCGTTGTGTTTCGTTTTTCAATATAGGAGGTGATAGTTCCATCACGTATTTATATAACTAAGTTGCTGTTTTCAGATCACCTAGTTGCTTTTACGTTCCATGTAAGTTGCAGTTCCCGATCCGTTGTGTTTGCTTGTCGATATATGGGGTGATAGTTCCGTTACGCATTTATATAACTAAGTTGCGGTTTTCAGATCGCCTAGTGCTTTTCGTTACCATGTAAGTTGCAGGTCCCCATCCGATGTGTTGGCTTTTCAGTACAGGAGATGATAGTTCAATCACGCTTTTATATAACTAAGTTGCGGTTTTCATATCACCTAGTTGTTTTTCGGTTCCATGTAAGTTGCAGCTCCCCATCTAGTGTGCTGCTTTTCGATATATGAGATGATAGTTCTGTCACACATTCATATAACTAAGTTGCGGTTTTCAGATCACCTAGTTGCTTTTTGGTACCATGTAAGTTGCAGGTCCCAATCCGATGTGTTGCTTTTGGATATATGGTGTAATAGTTCCGTCGCTCATGAAGCAAATTTCGTCTGAAGTAATATTTTTTTGCACTAAAAACAACTTCTAATTTATTTGTACTAATATTAATAGTTTTGTTGTTTCTTGCAGGATGTTGGCAACTTGTGCAAAAATGATGGATCAGTTTGTGGAAGTACCTACATGACCCGATAATGATATATGACATGCCCTTTTGTGAAGCTGGCATTTTGATTGGCTGCTGCTAAATTAAATTCCCATCGTATTTTATTGCTTCTATGGGTATCGTTAAAAAGTTGCAGGAAACACTAGTGTTTAGTTGCTTGGTTGTTTTGCTAGATAATAGCCTTGTCAGTATAGAAAGTATGGTCGGCAACTACTAGTACAAAGCTGATTGACTCATTAATATGAAGTTGCTCACTACCGTCGTTGAGTATCTCTTGGAGACTAAGTTGACTACTACTAGAAAGCTGATTGTCTCAGTAATATGAAGTCAGCAACTCTTTGTACAAAGTTGTTGCCATAAACACTAGAGTTGCTTTTCAAAAAAAAAAATTTGTCGGAACATGTATAAATGGGATCTAGTTTTGAAGAGGTCGTCGCGAGAGATCCAACTGTGAAAACGGATCGCAATTCCGACACATGAATTAAGAGATATGACTTTTTAAATTTTTCCTCGTGAAATTAAATGCACGTGGGGAAGGGATCCCTGCATGTGGGCTTAATTAGTTTTCTTAATTGAGGTGATTGCTCTATTGTACTAATGAGCAATCGATTGCTCACTAGACGCTGCCAAATTTTTTTTATTAAAATGCAGAGCCGGACCAGCCTCTTGTAATTATGGAACCGGTATTGTAACAGGACTCCAGTTCGATTTCCCCTCACGTTGTTTCAAAAATCTAAAATATTACGAGATTGATTGCAGCAGCAATTTTGGCTGGTCTCCATCCAAGCTACCCAACCTAAAATGTCAGAGTCTCAGAGACTAGAACAGAGAGAAGGGGAACAAAGCGGCAACTGAGCCGGAACAACCGAGCACAAAAGGACCACACCATCAAGTCCAACAGCAAAAGAACAAAACTACATGCGGGTGATGACTGATGACCGGATGGCATGTGAGCAACAGGTGTTAGCTTTAATCTTATCATGTTCATGTATCTGCATTAGTTTGAGTTTTGCATTTAGTCACTCGGTAGCTGCATGTGGATGTTTGGCAGAGTCCGTTGGATCTTGGAGCGATTCTAGGAAAAGATCAAGTCAAGAGTTAGTTAGTTAATGCTAATGCATGGAGGTCGTGGTGTGTTAGTGGCCATGCATGGTGGCTGGTTAGTGCGTCCGTGAGTAGAGTTAGTGGTTAGTGGATGAGTGGTATGTGTGCTCAACTCCTGTATATATACTTAGCATCGAGTTAATGAAAAGGTTGAGCCGTGAGGCCAAGACACAATGTAGCAACTCGTGTGACCAAGGAGAAGGCCTCTTGGCAAAGCTGGTGGAGTTCTTCCTTGGTTGGTTGTGTGTGTGTGTGTGTGTGTGTGTGTGTGTGTGTGTGTGTTGAGTTCCTCACCGTGTCTGTTCATGAGAGAGAGACAAGTGAGAGTTGAGGTAGAAGAAGAAGGGAGCTGCCCTTGGCAGCTCCTACAATTGGTATCAGAGCCTTAAGGTCCAAGGCGGTGGCGACGGTGTTGCGGACTCCATGCGAGATGGAGACCCGACGGCCAGGGCCGGCTCTGACCCATGGCCACCATGGGCAACGCCCAAGGGCCCATGCCTGGAGGGGGCCCATGCCTGCATCTTTATTCATACCCTACATATTATGTTCGGCTGAAAAAATATGAGTTGCAAAGGCCCGGCGCAAGGCGCAATAGGGAGAGGAAACGCACGCAGCGAGGCAACGAGCCAGCGATCAATCTCTTCGTTTGTTCGGCTGAGCCCTGACCTGAGATTTGCCAATTTCCACGACCTACGCTAGAAAACTCCCCACCTCGGTAATTAAGCAACGCGCTAAACCCACCTATCCCCAACGCTGTAAATATCTTCAAGCCATCCCAACGAGTGTACGTATTTGTGTGCAAATTAGCTGGCTGCATTTAATTAAGCTTTGGTGAAAAAAACGGTGCATTGTTTCATGTGATACCCTTTTTTTCTTCTTCTGATAAACCGTTTCCTGTGATACCCTAGTTGTAGCTCATGCATGTGTGTGGCCATGTAATGCTAATAAATACAGCAATAAATTGCCTGATTATTTTTAAAATATAGATTAAAATGAAACGAGGGGCCGATATTGTCAACTTCGCCCTAGGGCCCCGCAAAATATAGAGCCGGGCCTGCCGACGGCGCAACGAGGAGGCTGGTGGCAGCACGATGTGTAACAGCCCTAATTTGGTAATGAAAAATACGAAGGATTTTTCCACTTTTTGCATTCATGCTTGCATCATGGCATATCTTTAAATTGCTTTTGTGACAAACCACAAATGGGAAATAATAAAGAGGGAAGCCAAAACTTCCCCAAAGACCTTTACTTCCTGAAATGCAAACTATGGTGCAACCCTTAACATGACAGGGGACCATATGGTTCAACAAGTTCACCCAAGTTCAACAAATGCTCACGACACCAAATGGATTGTCTTCTAAATTGTTCCAAGTTTCGACTCCAGTTGTGGTTCAAAGCATTTCTCCTATTGGTGAAACCTTTGGTAAGTTGCCCTAGAAATATCAAGGAAAATATGGGGAGCTTCCTATTCTAGTTTAGAGCATACCTAGAAATTTCTGTAATTTTTGGGTTAGTCTAAATGCCCAAATAAACTGGCCTTTCCTGCCAATTTTTGGTCATCCGGAATGACCCGGATTTTTCCGGATCCATTCCGGGTAGCCCGGAATTTTCCGGACCTATCCGGAAAATTCCGAACGTTGCACAGTGGCGACAGGGAGCACTGGCGCCATGCCGCCCGCGCGTGTTGTGGTGGTCGTCCCTCTCGTCATCATGTGGACTTGGAGGTGGCGAATGGGGACTCGGAGGAGACGATGGTGGCCTTGGCGCCGAGCCAATGTATTTCTTGCGCCATAGAATGATACCACCCCCGACGTCTCCCAGTGTCCTCTCATCATCAGCTCCAGGAATTTCAAGCTACAGTGATTCATATCCGGGTAGAACTTGATCCACGCCGACACGACCGTAGCCATCTGGAATCGCATTGCAATGCCACCGTGCTGTAGATTCACAAGTTAAAGCATATCCGTCCGCCACCTTGAAGGATAAGTTCCTCACTGCCACATGCAGCTCACAACTTGTCTTCTCCCTGATATCATCCACGGGGTAGCGATCCATCGGTGCCTGATGAGCATCGACCGCCGTGGAAGCCACTGAGCTTCTCCGCTGAGATGGGCCGGCTTGATGACTATCTTGCTGTAGCTGATGAGTTGGCCTTTGCTCGCGCAATTCCTCTATTTGCATTTGTTGGTGCTTTACGATAGTAAGTATTTCCTCGTTATGTTTTTCCAGGTTGTTCAACCGGGCTTCCTCCTCCTGCTCCCTCCTCTTCTTTCCTCTCTCTCGGCTTCTATAAGATTGACGGTCCTGGGGAAACCCAAGACTCCACGGCACATTGAAAGTGCATGGTTGATCCCATGCATGGTTTTGGTAATTAATGACAATCTCTATGGACTAATATTTGCATTGAGCTCTATGTGTAGGTTGTCCTTTAGCTTGTGTCAAGATCATTTGTTGATCAAGGCCAAGCTTGCTTGTCTCCATTGGTTGGAGTCAAGGTCAAGGTTAGAAGATCTTTTGTTGGTCAAGGCCAAGCTAGTCTCCATGTGTTGGAGTCAAGGTGCTTTGCTTGATCTCCATTTGTTGGAGTCAAGCTCAAGGGAAGAAAAGATTTGTGTTGATCAAGGCTAAGTGCGGGTTGATGGACACTCAAGTCCAAGTGAAGATATGCCGAAGAGTGCTTTCCCCATCTTGGTGTATGGGGGAGCGTCATGTGAATCTTCACCAAGCGAAGCGCAATGAAGAAAGGTGGTGCGTCTTGAGGAGTTGAAGATCGTTTTCATCGACCTCAATTGGTTTAAGCACAAGGCAAAGGTATGATCTTGCTAGGGTTTCTATTTTACCGGTCTCATGATGTTTAGTGAGAGACCGGGTTATAGGATAGATAGCCGTACTATCAAGAGGGGCTCTCGACCGAGTATCGTGATCGTATCGTTCGTGGAGAGCTCAAACCTTTGTATCCATGCAATCATCTTTATTGGTTCTTATTTGGATTTTATCCATGTGAGAATTTAGATCTTGTGATCATCTCCATACCAAGCTCTAGTTCATCAAAAACGGATCTCGTGAATATCTTCTTGCGTTTTTGATATCGGAGGTTTTACCGGTTTGTCTCTTCTACGAGAGGTCAAACTCTCTCCTTATGATTTCCTCCTCACATGATAGACTATGATGTGTATATGCATGATCTTGTAGGACTTGTGATTATCTTCGAAACAAGCCCAAGATCATTGAAAACGGAGTCTTGATGAAAAGCTTGTGCGTTTTCGGTGTTGGAGATTTTGCCGGTTCATCCGCTTGGAAAGGTCTCACCATTCCATCCCTCCGCACAATCTCCTTTGCTTGTTTTCATATTTTCAGTTTTTGTAGGGTAAGCTCTTGTCGTCCTCTTTCCAACAAAATTGGATTCACTCGATTCGGACTTCATTTGCAAAAGTTATGGTAGTTCTGGTTTTCTTTGTTTGGATCTACCCCGGAGAGGGTCCGGAGTCTCCGGTCACACCGGAGTCTCCGCCCCCAAGGACCCGGAGTCTCCGGCCTGTGATTTTCGCTGCCATTTGTCTGCTGTGGTGCGCTTCTGGACAGGGGTCCGGAGGTACCCCGGAGATGGACCGGAGTCTCCGGCCCAAATGACCGGAATCTCCGGCCCCCAGATTTTCTCTCCGTTCTTTGCATCTGTGTGGTGCGCCTCTGGATAGGGGTCTGGAGCTACCCCGGAGGGTGCCCGGAGTCTCCGGCCTGGCCGGAGTCTCCGGCCCCAAGGACCGGAATCTCCGGCCTCCCCGATGACCCAGCAGGCCGGAGTCTCCGGCCACTTACTCCGGAGTCTCCGGCCTGGACAGGCTCCAACGGCTAGTTTTTGGGGGAGGCTATAAAAATCCCCCTTCCCCCCCAAAACCTGGTTACACACCTTGCTCACCTGTTCTTGCTATTCCCCTTTGCTCTAATCCTTGTGAGCTTGATTCCTCTCTTCCCCTCCAATGATTCTTGCCCAAATTTAGGGTTTCAAGAGAGGAGATCTAGATCTACCTTTCCACCAATCAAATTCTCCTCTAAGTGAGGGGAACCTTGTGGATCTAGATTTGGGGTTGCTTTGTGCTCATCCCCTTTGTTCTTCCTCTCTTATTCCCTCCATAGCATTAGTTGCTTTGGTTGGAATTTGGGAGTGAAGGATTTGAGCACTTTGTGTGCTCTTGCCTTTTTGCATTTGTTGCATCGGGTTGCTCTCTCCACGGTGATACGTGAAGTTGAAGGTTGAGAAGCTTGTTACTCTTGGGTGCATTGTGTTCCCAAGAGCTTGTTGCCTCTTGGGTGCATCGTGTACCCTAGACGGTTGGAGGTGCCGCGAAGACTTCGAGTTGTGAATCTTCGGCACAAATTTGGGAGCCCCCAATTGAGTTGTGGGTGTGTACCCCAAGAGAAGTTGTAAAGGGCTCCGGAATCCGCCTCGAAGGATTCCGATAGTGGAAGGTGAACCAAACCCTTGGGTGCGGTTCATCGGAGAATAGGGGGTGAGGCCTTTGTGGCATCTTGAGTAGGCCTCTTGTGGCGAGCTCACACCCCTCCAATGAGACGTACTCCCTTAACAAGGAGGAACTCGGGAATACATCCTCGTCTCCGCGTGCCTCGGTTATTTCTATATCCGAGCTTTACTTATGCAATTTACATTGTGATAGCCTTCGTGCTTGAAGTTCATATCTTACTATCACCTTGTTGCTTGAATTGCTTAGCATAAGTTGTTGGTGCACATAGGTGAGCCTAGTAATTAGTTGGTTGGCTTGTTAATTTAAACACATAGTTTTATTCCACAATTATCAAGCCCCTAATTAGAAAAGTTTTAATTCGCCTATTCACCCCCCCTCTAGGCGACATCTCGGGCATAGTTTGTTCTTTCAACCTCCCAGTGCCAGCCCGGCATAGCCCAGTCCCGCACATCGCCCCTCTGGTCCAACAGGGACATCGTCGCCGAGAACAATAAACTAAAAACAGCTAAGTCAAAATTTCTATTTCTACACTAAAAAAGTAATACTACAAAAGTAATACTAAAAAATTAGGTTAAAAAACTAGTGTAAAATTGGGTTAGCAGAATTGAGAAAGATTCCAGGAACTGTCAAATTAGAAACCCCTAATGGAATTACATATGATGTCGGACATCATATGTAATCCTATTAGGGCTTCTAATTTGACAGCTCGTCGAATCTTTCCCAATTTTCTAACCCAATTTTCTGCTAACACTAATTTTTTAACCCAATTTTTGCTAACACTATTTTTTGCTAACGTTTGTTAACACTAGTTTTGTAACCCAATTTTCTGGTAACACTAATTTTTTCTAACAAATAGCAACTACAATTTAAAATTCATAGCTAATAGCCTAATAATTTATCTTCTAACAAATTACTTCTAACAATTTTTTTCTAATAAATTACTTATAACAAATTATAGATAACATTTATAGAATTCCTAGCTAATAGCCTAATACAAATAATAAAGTAATCTAACTAATAGATACAGTAGCATTTTTCATTTTTCGTAAACTCTAACTCTAAAATCCATTTTTCTATTTCATTTTTTAAACCTAAAACCTAAATCACTAACTCTATTTCATTTTTTCTAAACCTAAACCTAAATCACTAATTTTGTTATTTTTTTCCTACCAACAAAATTTATTCTAATAACAAATTAAAAAGAGAGTGGAGGAGGGGCGGCCGGCGATACCTTGAGCGCGGCGGCGCGGCGGGCTCGGGCGAGGAGATCGAGCAGCGGTGGGGCTCGGGCGGGGGAGAGGAGCGGCGGTGGGGCTCGGGCGGGGGAGAGCGGCGGCAGCGGCGTGGGCGCGGAGGAGAGAGTGGCGGCGTGGACGCGGAGGAGAGAGCGACGGCGGCGGGCGCGGCGCGTGGAGGTGGCGGCGGGCTCGGGCAGCCTGACGGCGTCGTTCTCGTCGCGGCGGCGGTTTATCTCTTCTCCCGGGTCGTGGCTCGACCCGGGAGGAGAACGATTCCTATTTATAGCAAGGACATCTAGTCCCGGTTCGTGGTAAATGTTCGTACCACGAACCGGGACTAGAGGGTACCCCTCTAGTCCCGGCTGGTGCCATGAACCGGGACTAGAGGTGTTTTCGGGGGCAGCCGAAAAGGGCGCGCGCAAAAACACATCTAGTCCCGGATGGTGGCTCCAACCGGGACTAGAGGTGTTTTTTTTGCGCGCAAACGCCCAAAATTTTCTGTGACAAGTGTTTGAAAGTGAATTTGAAAAGTGTTTGAATATGAATTTGAATAACTTCTGCATACTTTTGAATCTGACAAAAATTTCAACATGAAAAGTGTTTGAATTTGAATAACTAATCCAAAACCATTTTCTGTTTTCCAAAATAATTATTCAAACTATTAACCATTTTGCCATTTTCAATTAAAAATTCATTAACTAATATTTTTTGAATCTGACAAAAATTTCAAAATGAAAAGTGTTGGAATTTGAATAAGTAATCCAAAACCATTTTTTGTTTTCCAAAATAATTATTCAAACTATTAACCATTTTGCCATTTTCAATTAAAAATTCATTAACTAATATTTGTTGAATCTGAAAAAATTTCAAAATGAAAAGTGTTGGAATTTGAATAACTAATCCAAAACCATTTTCTGTTTTTCCAAAATAATTATTCAAACTATTAACCATTTTGCCATTTTCAATTAAAAATTCATTAACTAATATTTTTTGAATCTGACAAAAATTTCAAAATGAAAAGTGTTGGAATTTGAATAAGTAATCCAAAACCATTTTTTGTTTTCCAAAATAATTATTCAAACTATTAACCATTTTGCCATTTTCAATTAAAAATGCATTAACTAATATTTTTTGAATCTGACAAAAATTTCAAAATGAAAAGTGTTGGAATTTGAATAACTAATCCAAAACCATTTTCTGTTTTCCAAAATAATTATTCAAACTATTAACCATTTTGCTATTTTCAATTAAAAATTCATTAACTAATATTTTTTGAATCTGACAAAAATTTCAAAATGAAAAGTGTTGGAATTTGAATAAGTAATCCAAAACCATTTTTGTTTTCCAAAATAATTATTCAAACTATTCAAACTATTAACCATTTTGCCATTTTCAATTAAAAATGCATTAACTAATATTTTTTGAATCTGACAAAAATTTCAAAATGAAAAGTGTTGGAATTTGAATAAGTAATCCAAAACCATTTTTTGTTTTCCAAAATAATTATTCAAACTATTAACCATTTTGCCATTTTCAATTAAAGTGTTTCTTTCGGGGACTTGTGAGATGTAGTATGCTCCATCAGGAAGAAGCACACGGATCGTGTGTTTCTTTCGAGCGCTTGTGTGCCGTTGGATCGGAAGCACACGGATCGTGTGTTTCTTTAGAGCGCTTGTGAGTCGTTGGATCAGAAGCACACGGATCGTGTGTTTCTTTAGAGCGCTTGTGAGCCGCCGTTGGATCAGAAGCACACGGATCGTGTGTTTCTTTAGAGCGCTTGTGAGTCGTTGGATCAGAAGCACACAGATCATGTGTTTCTTTAGTCCTGGTTCTAGCTACCAACCGGGACTAAAAAGGTGAAGAGTTGCCACATATAAATATCCAACCGGAGGGAGTCACTCGGAGAGGCATGTCTATAAGGGAGGCAGGAGTACACTTCACAGCCATCAACTATGATGATATGTAACACTTTTGGGAACCAGCGGCAAGGGCTTCTTTGATGATCTGGTATATCCCCAACACTTGTTGGGACGGTTGCAGATCATCAGAGAAGTCTTGCCGCTGCTTGGATCGAATGCCCGTTTTGTTCTATCTACAAAATATTTCAGTTCATCGACCGAATACAAATCATTCGGATTCCCGTCATACAGCCCAACGGTGCATTTGATATGCAGGCACTCACGAGCCACCGTTGGGCTGTATGACGGGGAAACCGTGTGCATTTGATAAAGGTCTATATAGAAATCCTTCAGTTCATCGACCGAATACAAATCATTCAGATTCCCTGCATACATCCAACGGTGAAGTTACATAAAAGGTTTAATACATTATTACACATCACAACATCTCTATCTAGTGTTTGGGTTTTTCTGCGCCGTAACCATGGAGCATCTTCATTAATTAACAGGAGACTTGGGTCATCCTTCACTGCGAAGGGCGGAATTTCATGAAACTTATCATAATCTTCTGACATGTCTGTCTTGTCCTCCACTCCCACGATGTTTCTTTTACCTGAAAGAACTATGTGGCGCTTTGGCTCATCATCTGATGTATTCTTGTGCTTATTTTTTTCTCGGTTTGCTAGACATGTCCTTCACATAGAAAACCTGAGCCACATCATTGGCTAAGACGAATGGTTCGTCTAAGTACGCAAGATTATTGAGGTCCACTGTTATCATTCCGTACTGCTCGTCTACCTTTAACCCGCCTGCTGTCAGCTTGACCCATTTGCACCGAAACACGGGGACCTTAAAAGTAGGTCCATAGTCAAGTTCCCATATCTCCTCTATGTAACCTTAGTATGTGTCCTGTGACCCATTGTTGTTTGTTGCATCAAAGCGGATACCACTGTTTTGGTTGGTGCTCTTTTTATCTTGGGCGAACGTGTAAAATGTATTCCCGTTTATCTCGTACCCTTGGAAATTCCATATTGTCGAAGATGGTGACCTGGACAACAAGTACAGCTGATCTTCAATAGTGTTGTTATTGTTGAGATGTGTTTGCAACCAACCGCCGAAAGTCTCCATGTGTTCATGACCAGTACGGCGGACAGGCTTCCTCCGATGCTCTGTATCTTTGAAATGCTTGCATTTCTTTCTTACGGGATGCTTAGGAGGAAGAAATCGACGATGGCCCAGGTACACAACCTTCTTACATTTTTACAAATATGTACTATCAGTCTCATCTAAACAGTGCGTGCATGCATTGTATCCCTTGTTTGTCTGTCCTGAAAGGTTACTAAGAGCAGGCCAATCATTAATGGTTACGAAGAGCATCGCTCGTAGGTCAAATTCCTGTTGTTTGTTCTCATCCCACACACGTACACCTTTTTCGCCCCACAACTGTAAAAGTTTTTCAACTAGTGGCTTTAGGTACACATCAATGTCGTTGCCGGGTTGCTTCGGGCCTTGGATCAGCACTGGCATCATAATGAACTTCTGCTTCATGCACAACCAAGGAGGAAGGTTATAGATACATAGAGTTACAGGTCAGGTGCTATGACTGCAGCTCTGCTCCCCAAAAGGATTCATGCCATCTGTACTTAGACCAAACTTTAAGTTTCTAGCGTCATCTGGAAAGTCCTTGTACTCTCTATCGATTTTTCTCCACTGCGACCCATCAGCGGGGTGTCTCAACATCTCGTCTTTCTTGCGGTCTTCTTTGTGCCATCGCAACAACTTGGCATGCTCTTTGTTTCTGAACAAACATTTCAACCGTGGTATTATAGGAGCATACCACATCACCTTGGCAGGAACCCTCTTCCTGGGGGGTTGGCCCTCAATATCACCAGGGTCATCTCGTCTGATCTTATAACGCAATGCACCGCATATTGGGCATTCATTCTTATTCTCGTACTCCTCACCACGGTAGAGGATGCAGTCATTAATGCATGCATGTATCTTCTGCACATCTAATCCTAGAGGGCAGAGAACCTTCTTTGCTTCATACGTACTGTCAGGCAATTCGTTATCCTTTGGAAGCTTCTTCTTCATTATTTTCAGTAATTTCTCAAATCCCTTGTCAGATAAACCAGTCTCTGCCTTCCATTGCAGCAATTCCAGTGTGGTACCGAGCTTTGTGTTGCCATCTTCGCAAGTTGGGTACAACTTTTTTTGTGATCCTCTAACATGCGCTCCAACTTCAACTTCTCATTTGCACTTTCTGCTTCTCTCTGTGCATCAACGATGGCCCGACGAAGATCATCATCTACCATGGGCTCATCTGGTGTCTCTTCATCCTCAGCTCCCCCCCTTGCATTACCACCGTATTCAGGGAACATAGAATTATAGTTGTCATCGTTCTCTTCTTCTTCGTTGTCTTCCATCATTACCCCTCTTTCTCCGTGCTTGGTCCAACAATTATAGCTGGACATGAAACCGGACTTAATAAGGTGGATGTGAAGGGTTTTTGAGGAAGAGTAATCCTTCTCATTCCGACAGACACAACATAGACAACACATAAAACCATTCCGCGCGTTTGCCTCTGCCACATTGAGAAAAGATCGCAGGCCTTGAATGTACTCGATAGAGAGTCGGTCATCGTACATCCATTGCCGGTTCATCGAGCACCTTTTGTGCATAAGAAGGGAAAACATCATTACACACAACATCATGAACAGAGAAGTGACCAAATTAATCAATGCAAGTTCATCACATTAAAACCAAAGTAGAGTACTGACCAAATGTAATACATAGTTCTCATAATTAAAACATACATTGAAATTAACATACAGTTAAACTATGTAATGCATTTAAATGCAACAACAAATGCGATCAAAATCGCAACTAAAGTAACCATTGATCCAACATCATAATGATACCAAGCCTCTCTATTAATGGCATAGTTTCTAATGTTTCTAATCTTCAAGCGCATTGCATCCATCTTAATCTTGTGATCATGGACGACATCGGCAAGATACAACTCCAATTCCATCTTCTCTTCTTCACTTCTTTTCAATTTTTCTTTCAAATTATTGTTTTCTTTTTCAAATAAATTTAGCATCTCGACAACAGAGTCGGTTGGAATTTCCGGTTCAACTACCTCCTAGATAAGAATATATATATGTCAAGTGTTGTTCGGCATAATTATTATAAACACGAAATTAAACAAATAGTTATAAAAGATAATATACCACATCTGAATCATAGACCGGACGAGGGCCGACGGGGACGGATATCAAAACCATGACACTATACATATAACAAACAGTCATAGAAGTAAAAAACTATACAACTAATAACTATGCATCTAAATCATACAATTAAAAAAATTCTTCAAAAAAAGATAAAAACAAGAGACTCACCAAGCTGGTGCCGACGACGGGGCGGCGCGGACGATCGACGACGGTGAGGAAGGGGACGGGACGACACTAAAACCTACAAATCATAATTTAATTTAGAGCTCAAATTGCATATATAAAACAATGAACTCTCTAAGTTGGCATTTCATCAAACACCTAGCTAGCACTACAAAAATGATATGAGCTAAATTTTAGCAACGAAATGAGCTAAACTTGCAATGCCGCCGGAATAAAGGATGAAGTTGCTGACCCTTGGATAGATGGGTGCCGCCAATATCTTGACAAATGGTGGGGAAAAAATGGGGATTAACTCGAGCTCGGGAGAGGAAAGAGAGCAAAAATGGAGTGTGCTCTCGAGCAGGGAAAATGGAGCTCAGGGTAGGAGATGATATAGGGAAACCTTTAGAACCGGTTCGTGTTACGAACCGGTTCTAAAGGGTCTCGTGCTGGACCCCACGGCAGCTGCGGCCTGCCCCAACCCTTTAGTCCCGGTTCGTATAACGAACCGGGACTAGAGCTCTCCCACGACCCGGGACTAGAGGCTGCCGGCCTCGTAGCCGATGAACCGGGACTAGAGCCCCCCTCTAGTCCCGGTTCCAAATTCATCCGGGACTAGAGCAAAATCTTGCTCTGGACGAAAGGTCCGTTTTCTACTAGTGCTACTTCAAGATTAGATGAGTTGACATGACAAGATTAGGGGGTGAATGTTAGCTTTAATCTTGTCATGTTCATGTATCTGCATTAGTTTGAGTTTTGCATTTAGTCACTCGGTAGCTGCACGTGGATGTTTGGCAGAGTCCGTTGGATCCTGGAGCGATTCTAGGAAAAGATCAAGTCAAGAGTTAGTTAGTTAATGCATGGAGGTCGTGGTGTGTTAGTGGCCATGCATGGTGGCTGGTTAGTGCGTCCGTGAGTAGAGTTATAGTGGTTAGTGGATGAGTGGTATGTGTGCTCAACTCCTGTATATATACTTAGCATCGAGTTAATGAAAAGGTTGAGCCGTGAGGCCAAGACACAATGTAGCAACTCGTGTGACCAAGGAGAAGGCCTCTTGGCAAAGCTGGTGGAGTTCTTCCTTGGTTGTGTGTGTGTGTGTTGAGTTCCTCACCGTGTCTGTTCATGAGAGAGAGACAAGTGAGAGTTGAGATAGAAGAAGAAGGGAGCTGCCCTTGGCAGCTCCTACAACAGGTGCATGCACGTGTGTAGAAAACACGTGGCCATCGTGTCCGACCGCACTGACCAGTCAAACGAGCATTTAGATTAACAGCAAACTCCGACGCACACACTATGCCAAACTAAGGGTTGCATGGACGTCAAAACGACAGTGCGGCGAAGCGCGCTGCCTCATCTAGTGCTTTGCCTATTCCCTCAGCTCAGCACTTACATACATGACCACTTCATCGCTCGCACTTAAATCTAGCTATGTGTGGAGGACGTTGCCCCATCCTGCTCAAGCCCGTCGCATGTTAGAGGACGGTATCTCCGATAATGCTAAAATTGATGAGGGTGAGGGAGAG
Organism: Puccinellia tenuiflora; assembly: GCA_012064385.1. Taxonomy (NCBI): domain Eukaryota; kingdom Viridiplantae; phylum Streptophyta; class Magnoliopsida; order Poales; family Poaceae; genus Puccinellia; species Puccinellia tenuiflora. The sequence goes on from QRDG01001409.1 coordinate 805,522, forward strand.
GAGATGTCCCTGTCCCGCGCTCGGAAAAAACTGCTGCTTTAGCGCGCCGCGGGGCATTTCACGCGCTCCAGTGAGTGGACGCGCTAAAGTACCGCGCGCGGGAAAATATATGGCGTGCACATGAAAAAGCGGCAACTCGCGCAGGCTATATAGCGCACCACGTCCAGCGCGTTGGACAGACACGCACCGCGCAACCGTTTTCGCTCCCTCCCGCGCTCGCCACGACACTTTCTATCCCCACTCTCAACGCGCTCCGCCGCCGTCATGCCTCCGCGCCGCCGAAGCACCTCTGGCTACCGCGGCATCCGTGCACGCCCCAACGGCACCTACTATGCGGAGATCCGCTTCAGCGACGACCGGATTGCGCTCAGCACCTACGGCACCGCGTACGAGGCCGCCCGCGCCGCCAGATGAACTTCCACGACGTAAACAGCGCAGCAGGCGCAGGACCTGGCGCCGCCGTCGGGCTTCGTTGACGAGAGGAGAGCCGCGCCCACCGGCGGGGCAAGGCCCGCTTCTTCCGATCGGATATGGATGAGCGTGTCGCGGCGAAGTGGCGCCGCACCCACCCGGAAGAGGCCACCGCCGAGTATGAGTTCTGGTCGACCAGGACGGCCGAGCGAGCGTAGCGGAGGGCAGAGCGTGAGGAACTGAGGCAGGAGAAGCGGGCGCGCAAGGCCGCGGCGGAGGCCGCGTACGCCGCAGTGGAGGCCGGCGGCTACTGCAGCTGGCCCGACGATGACGAACGGTAGATGGATGTGTGGACCGACACGGACTTCCCGACCTCCACCGACGACGAGGATTCGATTAGATTTAGGATTAATGTATCGTTTATATTTTCTAGTTTGCAAAAACCTATTTGCGGCGCGCTATTTTAGCGCGCCTAGAAAAGCTCACCCTACGCGCACTAAAATTTCCAGCGACAGGAAAAGCAACCACCCTCCCTCGCACGCTAAAACGTTAATTCAGCGCTGGAAAAAAAATTAGCGCGCAACGCTAGCTACCCCGCGTCTGTTGGGGATGCTCTTAGCGTTGGAAGGGTCCATCCCCCTCTTCTTGGCTAAGGTCCGAGCCGATGCTCTCGCTCGAGCGACGAAGAGGTGGAAGATTCGAAATCCATAACAACCTAGTTTGGCTGCCACTGAGGCCCAAGGGAAGCAGATAGCCATGGATGAGAAGGAAGACTCCGACTCCGACATCTCCTTCTCCTATGGCTAGCAAGCCAATCTTGTCTGAACTGGCTATGGATGCCTCTTTTAGTTGTATTTCTCTTCTGCTAATACTAGATCTGGGTTACATTTAAATCTAGGATCATTTGGAATCCTGATATTATCTTCTTTTCTAGTTCTCTGTAGTTAGCTTTTGTTCATATTACTATTTAGCTTCTTTTTAGATCATACTTTATAGGGTTTGCATATGTTTCAGTTAACTGAGAATTTCTTAAGTCTCCATCACCTAGAAAAGTGCATGATTTCGAGAGACCAAATCCAACTTCGAACTCGAGTCGGACTCATTCACTGCTGACTTTTTTGAGGATAGTTCGTTCTTCACTCTCTTGCTATTACCCGCAGGGAGCGCAGCAACCGACGGTGCATATTAACGAGTTGCACTTTTCTGGCAGAAAAGTGCAATTGCACATTTCTCCCAGAAAAGTGCAACTCATGCACATTTTTGTGGGTGACTGAGACATAAGAAAAAATCAGGCGCCTGAGAATTTCTTAAGTCTAAATCACCTCAGAAAAAGTGCAACTAGAACGAGAAAAGTGCAATTGCACATTTCTGCCAGAAAAGTGTAACTCATGCACATTTTTATGGCTGACTGAGACATAAGAAAAAATCAGGCGCATGAGAATTAGCAAATCCGTACTTTTTATACGTTCATGTTATCTTCTTGTTAGTTTCATTTAAATTTCTTATACACCACGTTAATTTTGGATCATTGATATATTTTTGGCATTTACTTTGGATTCAACGATCATGACATAAATCGGTGTCCTTCTAATTTATCTCACTTCATTTGCTTAGCAGGGATGATAATGCATGCTCAAATTACAAGACATAGAAAAACAAATTTTCGAGTACTTTCTTCAACAATTTGCGCCACACGTACGCATGCATGCAGCTAATTAAATACGTGTACCTCCTCCCAGGCAGCTCCTAGCAGCAACAGCCGTGACAATCTCGGTCAGAACCCAGGGGCAGCTCGTCTCGAAAAGCTTGCACCCCCCAGCCCTGGCCACGGCGAGCAGATTCGCTGGGTCAGCCACGAGCAACTCCATGCATGTGGCCTTGAGGTCCTTGTACCCCCGCCGGTCCGCCAGAATCAGATCCGCCGCGACCGTACCCACGCCGACGCCGGCGCACACCTTCTCCTCACAGATCATCTTGAGCCGTTCCACGCCGTAGCGATCCGCGGCGTCAAGCAGACGGCGCGTCGCCTCCTGTTCCTCCTTCCCGGTCTCCGGCCGGCGGTTCATCTGCTCGAGCTGCGGCGGCAGCGCGTCCGTGTAGATGAAGTGTAGCAAAGCACGGAAGGCTTCCGGGTCTATGTCCTTCACCTCGTGGGTCTCGTCCAGCAGGCTCCCGGCGAGCTCGGTCGCGAAGACCGGGGACCGAGCGGTGAGCACGCACCTGTGCGCGCGGAAGGACTCAGCACCAGCTCCAACGACGAAGGTGACGTCCGCGCCGTTCTGGCTCGACAGGAGATTTCCCAGGTCTATGCCCAGGTCGCGGGAAGTGTGCGTTAGGGCGGCGGTGTCAGGTTCGTGGAGGAAGAGCGCGACCTTGCACTGCACGAAGCAGTTGCCGTCGCGGCCAAGGTAGCCCGACGCCTTCAGCGCGGCCCTCGGCGCGAGGGGGACCTCCGTCGGGACGCCCTGCAGGAACGTGGAGCGCTCGGTGACCTCCGGGAGAGGGTCGTCCGGCGTCCGGCTGGGATCCACGAGGCGGAAGGTGAAGGACGCCGTGGCCGGGGAGGAGGGGCCGCGGACGAGGGTGAGGCGGAGCTTCACCCAGCGCTGGTGGTCGTGGTAGCCGTCGGGGTGGTAGTCGATCTGCCACTCGTAGTCGAGCACGCTGAAGCTCCTCGCCGGGATGTATCCGGCGTGGTTGTTCCCGCTGGCCGTCTTGCTCTTGGTGATCTTGATCGGCAGGTACACGACACGGCACGCGGGGTGTGAGCCGGCGTTCATCGTCACGGCGTGCGGGGTGATCGCGCGCACCAACGACATGTATGCAGCCGCCGCCGCCTCCCAAATCGCCGACGCGCGGACGTTCGGGACTTCGGATGCGGGAGCTGCTCGGGTTTCCGTCGGGGAAACTTTGGGCCCTCGGCCCTCGCCGTTTTATTTTGGTCTGAATTAACGGGCTCAAACGCGTGGGTATGTAACTCTGAAACAGGCCTTCCAGTACGATTTACCAGCCCATCAAGGGAATCTTTATGCACAAACCTACACACGGACACGTATCCGAGGATACATATACACGCGAATACGGGATCAAAACAAAATGCGTGAATCACGTTTTGAGAGTTTCTTCGATCGATCTCAAAGGCGCAACAACCGTGTGGTCTCATATGTGCCTGATCGATCGTGTGAGATTCGCCCCGCATCGCATGCTCCAAACATACACCAAACTTCGCCGCCGTCTGCCGTCCGGGGCGGTACCGGTCACCATGGCGGATCCGTGCCTGGTGCTCTCAAACGATGTCATCGAGGACATCTTGGCACGGTTGTCTGCGAAGGTCGTGTATAGGTGCCGCTGCTTCTCTCGTACATGGGCAACTAGGCCTGTCTCCAACAACTTTGCTGACCGTCACTTTCGCCTAGCCAACCGCCATGGCAGCTCTAGGATTCTCTTCACGGAAAAATCATACTGAAGTGGCGGATGTGCTAACTTTCAGTCTTGGTCGCCGGAGAATCTTGGCGACATGATGCTCTTGGAGACCCCCCATCTTTATTATTAAAGGAGAATCCGTGGTGCCTTTTTTTTTAATAAGGGGATTTTCATTTCAATGTATCAGTGATACAAAGTATGCCACATCCGGCCTCTGCATAACAAGATGCACACAGCCCGAACTCGTTCCATCAAAATAAAAGCAAAAATTACACAAACGAAATAAAAGCATATCTTTAAAATGCCTATGTAGAAGGAGGGCCAATCCGAAGATCCCTAGGTCATCCATGTCGGGTAAAAATATTCCTCGCCGTGTGCTTCAGCCGTGTAGACGCCTCCATAAAAAGATCTTGATATTCCACACGTTTTAATGTGGACCACGAACGGAGCAAACTTGTGCTTCGGTATAATCCGTGGTGCCTGGTGTCACACTTCCCTATAATTGCAGGAAAAATGCCACCGCATAACTACTCAGCTCAACTCATGCGCGACTTCTCTCATTTCACATGCAACGGATAGAGTTTGTTACCAATCTCACATGCACATACAACACGGGCATAGGGCGTCATATCTTGTGCATCCGGTGGTTTTGTGTATCCCTGCATCCATTCGTTTCCGGCCGACCGATGTAAATCATGTGGCTCACGCAGGTCGAGGAAAAATTTACACTTAGGTGCCCGCTTCCAGCCTTAAACACTGTCTCCTTTTGCAAAAAAAAAAAAAAACCCAACTCTCTCATCACGGAAAGAACTCGTTCCCCGTTGACTAAATCGAGGACTCATGTCGTTCTCCCCTGCGAGCTACGGCAGACCAAGCCGGTGAGACCACGGCCGCCGGCCTCCTCAAATTCATCCGCGTACGCGACTCAAACGCAAGTGCCTCTTTGGACTTGCTCCGCAAGACCCTACGCTCGCGTAGGGATTCGAAGAGCCTGTGCGCCATCGCTGCCATCGTCGGCGAACTTCCGCCGAAGGAGGCAGCGAGGAACTCGACTTCAGACACCTGTGATTGAATGTAACATGGAGATAAAACAATAAGCATGGTCACTGTTTAAGTTTGAATGGCACCAGGCTTGATCGTCTGGCACTACACCAACACATAACTTAAATAGAAACCAAAGGTTGAAAATATTCAAATAGCTCAATACCAAAACCTGAAGGTTTACTGATACAAGCCATTTCAGCTGCTGGCCTGCTACTCCATTCAACACGCACCAGGTTAAAGAAAATAATATGAAGCAGCTAGATAGAACCAAAATTATCCACACAAATTCTCATTCATTACAGGAATTCAATACATGAACCAAAATTATTTTAATAAATCATTCTATGATTTTTCTTGTAAGAGTTGCAGCTTTCATCATGCACCATCTGTATGCATGTCTTGCATATTCTTGGCTTCATTTCCCTGGCCCCTTTTGCTTGGGAAATTGTGACCGTCATGAAACCCTACTTGGTTGCACGTCTTGCACAAGAACCTTGGCCTTCGCTTCTTTGTTCTTCCTTTTTTGTTCTTCCCCATTCATCTCCTTTCCTCTCCTTATTCTTTTACTTCTCCCTACCGAACAAACATCATTTGGCGGGTGTATGCTAACTTGAGTAGGAATGTTGCAACCAATAATGCCTCATATTTCTCTTGCCTAGTGTGCTTGATCGCTGCAGGAACCTTTTGTTTTAGAGGCTCCTGAATGCTCAACACATTTGACAGTAAAAAATCCATGCCTTCATCTGATTGTTTGGCTGTTTGTATTAGATCTTCCATGGAAAGTGCAAGAAATTTACTTACAGAGAGTGGAACACTTGCTTTCTTTACGGGTGTGCTAAATCTTTCCTCGTTCAACTGCAGTTGCAAGCTATTGAAAGATTCCACTCGGCACCGTGTGTACAATGTATAGAAAATCTGATTTTTGTGTTAAACAACATCTGAGGTTTTCAAACAAGAAACACCGTATGTACAATGTATAGAAAATCTGATTTTTGTGTTAAACTACATCTGAAATAACCCTATTATCTGCCTACGCCTACAGCGCATGCCTCTGTCTTTAGTTAGAATAGGAATCCTAATCCAGCCTCTACAATCCACGATACGTGTTGTGAGTCCAGTTCAATTAGAGCATGTAGCTAGCTAGGTTTGGACGTGTAAATCGTTTGGTGACTTTGCATCTGCAGGAGATCGAGCCAGCTTCACGTACGTACCTTGCCAGATAGTACACGCCGATCCCGGTCTGAAGATTGGGCTGAAACCAACAGCAGCCGGAATCTGTGTTAGTCCAAGTTTAGGGCGGAGGACGGCCTTTCTGTCTCTAGCAGCACGCCGCCGCCGCCATGGTGATTCAAGCCGGCAACTACAATCGATCGCGAGGATCGTGGGTTTCGGGGGTCAGTCGAACCTAGAGGGGTGTCTGTGTAGATTTACAACGCCAATTTAGGAGGCAGCCAGCATGCTTTCACAAAATTACAGCGTAAGTATCCGTAACGCTACGATTTACATCGAGTCGGCCGGAAATGAATGGATGCAGGGATACACAAACCCACCGGATGCACAAGATACGACGCCCGGGCATAGGGTGAGTTTGTTACTCATGGTTTATCTGAAAATACAATGAATCTCTCTCTCATTGATTGTCAACGGAAAAATAGGAACAGATATACCACGTTCTATTAGCTCCAAAATGCACCAACCTCTCCCCATGTTCTGCTCCTTTAGATGAGGCATCAGCGCACCAACCTCTCCATGTTTTGCCTCTTTCGGTGAAGCAAAATCCACGTTTGATGGCCACTGTTGCAAATTCCATCCACGGGAAAGAAAGAAGAAGAAATCCAGAGGTAGTTCAAAAAAAAAAAATCCAGAGAGACGGCTATAACAGCGATGCGGCGGAGGGCATCGGGTGCACGCGGAGAGCGACACAGATAGGCGGCCGGAGGCAGGTAAGATGCAGACGACTGGAAGCATCCCAACCCGACTCCTTGGACGGGGCTATGCTGCACGGCGAGGAGGAGGCGTCCCTGTGATCACCTTGACGCAGGGACGGCTGTAACGGTGGCGCGGCGAGAGCAGCGTCGGGTGCGCACGGAGAGGGAGAGATGCCTCCGTCGCCTTCTCCGTCTCTAGCACAGCTCGCAAGCTCCCACTGGAATTCATCACCGTCGTCCTCCTCAACTCCCCCAGATTCCTCTCGTTCCTGCAGTGACCCGACGACGACACGGTCATGGACACCAGTCGGACTCGGCAGCGATACTCAGGAACCACCAGCCGCCCTAGGCTGTCGTGCTGACGCACCGCGTAACTGTCGCCCGTGAGATAGAGAGAGAGAGAGAGGGGAGTGTGTGTCAAAGAATCTGTGAAACAAACTAGGTTTGCCTCAATTTTCCCTTTTTCTATTGATGGGATATTTATAGGGTAACCTACAAAAATATCTTGGCTAGATCTTTTCATCCAGCCAAAGCAAACTTGTCCACGCCGGGACAGGTGTTGCACTGCTACGCGCGGGCCTGCACAGGTGTCCAGGACACCTGTGCTTCTAGAACCTTCTCGCAGGTTCCAGACCGCCAACACCCGCGCTGACGTGTCCAGGAGCCGGAGTCAACAGACCAACTCCGTCACTCGAACTACCAGGTGCCGGAGTCGACAGGCCGACTCCGTCACTCGACACATCCTTGGGTAGGAGTCGAGAGTTCGACTCCACGTACCCGGAAACTATCTCCAGTCGAAACAACCTTCGACTGGGCTATCTATTCGAGTCAACTTGACCCGGAGACTATTACTGTCAAGTCAGAACAGACTCTGACTCGACGACTCGACTCGGGACACTCCCCGAATCGGTTCGACTGCCCTAGAACACAAGCCTATTTCCAACAATCACTCCCTAGGCTTGAGTTCCGGCGATTCCTCCACCATGCCGATCCTTGAGCACAGCTCCGCCAGGCGGACTCGTCCAAGTGGCTTGGTCAGCATGTCTGCGAGTTGATGTTCGGTGGGCACGAACTCTAACTCGATCTTCTTCGCCTCCACGCAGTCTCGAATGAAGTGATACTTCAACTCGATGTGTTTTGAGCGCTCGTGGAAGACGGGATTCTTGGCAAGTGCGATTGCCGACTTGTTGTCGACCTTGAGCACCACCTGTTCGACTTCGCCGGTGCTGAACTCGGCGAGCAGTCGAGAGAGCCAGATCCCCTGGCAAGCAGCCGTGGCAGCAGCCACGTACTCGGACTCGCAACTCGAGAGAGCGACGACCGACTGCTTCTGGGACTGCCAGGTCACTGGGCTGCTCCCCAGAAAGAACAGCGTGCCAGACGTACTCCTGCGTGAGTCGACGTCCCCACCCAAATCGCTGTCGCTGTAGCCGACGAGGCGTGGTGCACCTGCACCTCTGCAATACCTACATCCGAGTCGAGGAGACCCGGCGATGTAGCGTAGGATGTGCTTCACAGCCGCCAAATGCTCTTGAGTTGGCGCCACCATGAAGCGAGACACGAACCCGACGGCGAAAGTCAGATCCGGTCGAGTATGCACCAAGTACCGGAGGCTCCCGACGATGCTCCGGTACTCAGTCGTATCCGTCGGTGGAGCCGTGCTGGTCTTGGACAGCTTGAAGCGTGGCTCCATGGGCACCTGGCAGGGGTTGGACCCAGCCATCCCTGCCTTCTCCAGCAGCTTCTGGGCATAGGCCGCTTGCGAGATGTCGATCCCGCTTGGCCCTTGTCGGACCTCAATGCCGAGGTAGTAGCTCAGCAACCCGAGGTCGGACATCTGGAACAGACTCTGCATCTCCAGCTTGAACTTGTCGATGTCGCTGGAGTCGGAGCCTGTGATCACCAAGTCGTCGACGTAGACTCCGACGAGGAGTCGAGTCGATGAAGCGCCCCGCGCGTACATGCCATGCTCCGACTCGCACCTGGTGAAGTCGAGCTTGACGAGGCATGCGTCGAGCTTGGTGTTCCATGCCCTTGGTGCCTGCTTGAGGCCGTAGAGCGCCTTGTCGAGTCGGAGCACCAGGTGCTCCTTCCCCTTTGCAGCGAAGCCGGCTGGCTGCTGCACGTATACCTCTTCCTCCAACACGCCGTTGAGGAAGGCTGACTTGACGTCCATGTGGTGGACGTCCCAACCCGAATCTGCGGCCACCGCCAGCAGGAGTCGAATTGACTCGAGTCGGGCCACGGGAGCAAAGACCTCGTCGTAGTCGATCCCGTGCCGCTGCACATAGCCCTTCGCCACCAGGCGAGCTTTGTGCTTAAGGACCACGCCGTGCGCATTCTTCTTCACCTTGTAGACCCACTTCAGGCCAATCGCGCGGTGACCTGGTGGTAAGGTGGCGAGCCGCCAAGTCGAGTTGGACTCGATGGCTTCAAGCTCCTCCTGCATCGCACGCCTCCAGCTTGCGTCCGTCTTGGCCTCGTCGAACGAGCCAGGTTCTTCGGAGGCGAGGAAGTGAAGCTCCTCGTCTGGCTCCTGAGCCGGACCCGCATCGAGCACGTTCTGCAGAGTGCGGAACCGGTGCTCGAGCTCGGTGTCGTCTTCTCCATCAAGCATACTTGCATACCTTGAAGGTGGTGTGACGAACTCGACGCCTGTGACAGCCGGAGTCGAAGACTCGGCTGTCGAGTGCTCCGGTGTCGTTGGAGACTCACTCCCGGCTCCTGGAGTCGGGGAAGACGGACTCGGAGAGGGCGGCGAGTCGGGTCCAGGACCCGCACTCCCGTCCCCTGGATTCGACTGCGGCTCGAACACCATGTGCTCGACCGTGAAGGTGTCGGCTCCAAACGTGTTCACCGGAGAGTCCGGTGAACTCCAGTCCCAACGCGCGTTCTCGTCGAACACCACGTCGCGAGTGATGGTGACTCGGCCTGTAGCCGGGTCGTAGGCCCGATAACCCTTCGTGCCGGGTTCGTACCCCACGAAGATCATCGGCCTGCTGCGATCGTCGAGCTTCTTCAGCCCGGGTCGCGTCTCTCTGACATGCGCCAGGCACCCGAACGTGCGCATGAAGTGCACATCCGGCTTGCGGCCATGCCAGGACTCGAACGGCGTCATGCCGTCCACACTCTTGGTGGGCGACCTGTTCAAGATGAACACGGCCGTCGACACCGCCTCACCCCAGAACTCGCCGGGGACTCTCTTGGCCTTCAGTAGACTGCGGGTCATGCCCACAATCGTCTGGTTGCGTCGCTCCATGACTCCGTTCTGCTGCGGGGAGTAAGGAGCCGTCAGGTGACGCTCCACTCCGAGCTCCGCGCAGTATGCCGTGAAGGAGCCGGAGGTGAACTCGCCTCCGCGATCCGTCCTCAGCGTGCGCAGCTTGCACCTGGACTCCGACTCGGCTCCCGCCTGGAGTCGAATGATGGCGACTGCGGCCTCGTCCTTCGTCGCAAGAAGGGTGAGCCACATGTACCGTGTCAGTTCATTGACTAGCAGGAGGAAGTACCTCTTGCTGCTTGGAGTAGCCGGGGTGATCGGCCCGCATAGGTCGCCATGGACCAGCTCGAGTCGCTCCTTTGCCCGGAACTTCGCCTGCTTGGAGAAGGAGGCTCGCCGCTGCTTCCCTGCTAGGCAGGCATCGCAGAGCTGGTTCACGTGCTCCACAAGAGGGAGGCCACGCACCATGCCACCTTTCGCGAGTCGGCGCAGGCTGTCGAAGTTGAGGTGCCCGAACCTTGCATGCCAAGTCCAGGCCGAGTCGACACCTGCGTGCACTGCCAAGCACACAGGCTGGGCGACTCGAACTGCCAGCTTGTACATCCGGTTCGGCTCCCGCCTGACCTTTGCCAGGAGCTTCCGCTCCCTGTCACGCACTCGGAGGAGCCCGTCCTCGATCAGCACCTGGCAGCCATTCTCGTCGAACTGGCCCAGGCTGATGATCTGCGTGTTCAACCGGGGTATGTAGTACACCCCGGTGATGGCCCGGTGCTCGCCTGACTTGCAGACGAACAGCACCGTCCCTTGCCCGCAGATGTCGACTTGCGAGCCGTCGCCGAACTTGACGGTTCCGACGATGCTGGTGTCGAGTTCCGCGAACGCGGCGCGGTCACCAGTCATGTGATTGGTGGCGCCCGAGTCGAGGTACCAGACGCCCTCCTTGGCGTCCCCTCCTTGCGCCAGATTTACCTGCGCCTTCTCCTCCAGCAGGAAGAGGGTCGACTCCTTGCGAGTCGACAGGGCTGACTCCTCCCGAGTCCCCTTCTTCGGCTCCTCTTGAGCCGGCATGTCCCACTCCGCGACCCAATGGATCCGTGAGTGCTCCTTCGGAGGAGTCGACGCTCCCTCCGACTCTGCCACCGGTCGAGTCCGTGACTCTGCCACCGGTCGAGACGAGGGTGCCGCCTCCGATGCGCCCGACTCCGCCTGAGTCGACGCTGGGAGTTGCGGAGCCGACGCAATGGTGCACGCCTGCATCATGAGCAGCGCGTCGTCATTGTCGCCTCCGCCGCGCACGAGGTGGGCCTCGCCCTGCTCGCGCTTCTTCTTGCGGCAGTCTCGCGCCCAGTGGCCGACGACTCCGCAGTACCGACACGCGTCCTTCGACGTGCCGGGGTTCCCAGCTCCACGAGCTGAGTTGCCTCTACCGCGACCGCGCGGCTTGCCGCCGCCGCGTCCGGTGTGGCTGGAGGATCCACCTCCATCTTGCAGGCGCATCCGAGAGAACCACTCCTCCTCCGTGAGGAGTAGTTTCCCAGCTTGCTTGGCCTCTGGCTTCTCCGCCTCATGTCGCTCCTCAGCCGTTTTGAGACGGCCGATGAGCTCCTCCATGGGGAGCGTGTCGAGGTCGAGCAGGGTCTCGATGGAGCATGCCATCTGCGAGAGCCTTGTGGGAACGACCGAGAGAAACTTACGGATAGTGTCCGGCTCGGTGATGGTGACGCCGAGCACCCCAAGCTGCGACACGAGCGACGACAGCCGCATGGCGAAGTCGTCGATGTTCTCGCCGTCGCCGAACTTGATAGCCTCGTACTGCTTCTTGAGCGCCGTCGCCTTCGCGTCCCGGACACGGGTGTCTCCGACCCGCATCGTCTTGATCGCCTCCCACGCCTCCTTGGCCGTCTTCTTCGACGCCAGGGTGGAGATCATCTCCGGCGGAACGGCGAGCAGCATGTACTCCATTGCTGCCCGGTCCACCTCGCGATCCTCCGTGCCGTCATGCACGGCGGACCACGCTCGGCGTGCCTCAAGCTTCACCTGCATGAGCAACGCCCAGTCTGCATAGTTTGACCGCGTGAGTAGCGGCCACGAACTACCGGACTCCCGCACAACACGCTGGACTGCCAGCGTGCTCGCGGCCTCCTTCGCCTCCGCCGGTACAAGCGCCTTTCCGTCGCCCATCTCCGGTGAGATCTCTCAAGAACTCAGGCTCTGATACCAATTGTCGCCCGTGAGATAGAGAGAGAGAGAGAGGGGAGTGTGTGTCAAAGAATCTGTGAAACAAACTAGGTTTGCCTCAATTTTCCCTTTTTCTATTTGATGGGATATTTATAGGGTAACCTACAAAAATATCTTGGCTAGATCTTTCCATCCAGCCAAAGCAAACTTGTCCACGCCGGGACAGGTGTTGCACTGCTACGCGCGGGCCTGCACAGGTGTCCAGGACACCTGTGCTTCTAGAACCTTCTCGCAGGTTCCAGACCGCCAACACCCGCGCTGACGTGTCCAGGAGCCGGAGTCAACAGACCAACTCCGTCACTCGAACTACCAGGTGCCGGAGTCGACAGGCCGACTCCGTCACTCGACACTTCCTTGGGTAGGAGTCGAGAGTTCGACTCCACGTACCCGGAAACTACCTCCAGTCGAAACAACCTTCGACTGGGCTATCTATTCGAGTCAACTTGACCCGGAGACTATTACTGTCAAGTCAGAACAGACTCTGACTCGACGACTTGACTCGGGACACTCCCCGAATCGGTTCGACTGCCCTAGAACACAAGCCTATTTCCAACAGTAACCTCATGACCTCCCGCGTCATGGCTGCTTCGACGATGGCGGAAGCTGAGATCCTGCGCTGCTGGCGTACCGGTCTTCCACGTATACGTATTGGTAGTCTGCACTTCTACCTCAGACTGTAATGGCGCCAAACACGCTGGTGTTGGAAACCGCGAGGAAGTATGCAACAGGACGGTGCTTGGGGCGGTGGGGAGGTTCCGGGTGACGCGACTAGCCCTGGCGCCGCCGGTGCTGTTGGCGATTGCGAAAACTGCTGAGGGCGACGAGAGTGAAGCTGCTAGCACGGCCACCACACTGTAGGCGGTGCTCTGCGGCGGCGCGTCCCTCTCACCAGAGCTCTCGCAAAAAAAAATTCACGTCTGTAGCTAAGTTTACTTTTATTAGCTAAGAACTGAAGCCTGTGTTGTTCTATTGATTTCATTGCGCCTTACGATTATCTTGGTACTACTAGAATTCGAATTTTTGGAATAACTGATGTTTCTTAATTTTGGTCCTTAAACAATATGATAATATTCTTGATTATGGCTACTAATGATGAGTTAACTTCCGCTTGCAAAAGGGGTATGGACTGACCGAGACTACAGCTTGGTTTTGCACCTTTCCATTGGAGTAGAGGAAAGTCGACGAACTGATCAATCAAACATCTTCCGTGCGGCACCGAGGCAAATATTGTTGATCCTGGAGCCCTTCAAGTGTGTCAGGACTTTTCATAAGAACATCTCCAATTACGGTGGGCAAATTTAGCTCCTAATTCCGGACGTATCCGTTTGAACCTCAAAAGTGTGTCTCTAGCCATGTCCTTAAAATTTGGGTCACCTTACATATGATTGGCGAATATACCTAGCCAATGGGCCGAATTTTTTCAGGCCGACACGTGACCCGCGTGCCAGGCCTGTCACGGGTCGTGCCCGGCACGTGGCACTTCATGGGTCGTGCCTGGGCCGCAATCTCAAGCACGCGTGCCGGCCCGGCACGGCACGTTTAAGATTTTTTACTTTTTTTAAAACTTATTTTACTTATTGTTTAGATTTTCGTACATTTTTTCTAAATTTTTTAGAATTTTTCGAAATAGTTGGGCCAAATCTGCATTGTTCCTATGTGCCTGACGAGCCACGTGTCAGCCCGTTAAGCTATGGGGTCGTGCCTGGGCCGCCTTCTTGAGCCCGCATGCCAGCACGACACGTCACGGAAATAAACGGGCGGGATGTGCCGTGCCAGACACGTGTAAGTATGTGCTGGGTCAGTGCCGGGCCGTGCCGGCCCGTTAGCCAGGTATATTGGTGAAGGAGATAGAAGGATAAAAGAATGACAGAAGAACGAAAATGGAAGTCAAAAAGTGGCCCAGAGTAGACCAGACGGACACATCCAGACGCCCTTATACTCAGCACATATATGAGGAAAGTTTGAGAGGAGACGGACAGTCCGGAAACATTGTGAGAGTTTGGGGAACCGGTTGGATAGACTCTTTTAGTCTCCTCCTATCCGGGCTGTCCGCCCACACACACAGAGATGGTTTGGGGTGACCGGTTGACAATGCTCTAACATTGCAGTTATTACCGACCAGAGTAAATATGAACAGATCCAATCCACCGGGAGGCAGAGACTCGCCTGAAAAATAACTATCATTATGTTGCCACTAGCTTTAGGGTAGCAATCCATCCTGTTCATATCAGGCAACGATGTAAGTTTGCTAAGGTGGAGTAATGTCTTTATACATGTTGTTCAAGACCTATGCGGTATGCATTCGCATGGTGGGAGAATTGTTGATTTCCACTTGCAAATAGTTTTGCATGCTAATGCATCGTTGTGTATGAACTATGAAGTGCCTCTCTGTTACTCTTTTAGAAGAGCATAAAATACATTATTTTTAGGATTATGAACACGCATCAATTTATTTTATATAGATCCGCAGCAAAGCACGGGTATTTAGCTAGTTACAAAAGGTTAGAGGTAGCCTCTGGGTCGCCGCCACCGCCGTTTACTTCCCCGGCGTTATGCCACCGCGGTATCCTCTAGGTCGCCGCAGCCGCCGTTTATTTCCCGGCGTTACGCCACCGCGGTCGCCTCTAGGTCGATGCAGTTCACGAGAGCCAGAGATAAACTTGGGGAAAGTTTCCACGACCTGGGTGTCGATTACCCCCCCCCCCCCCCCCCTTGAAACCACGGGTATTGGAGGGGATTGGGTTGGGCTGAAATACCGACTGGGCGTAACAGAAAACACACATATTCAACTGTACGGGAACGAATCCCCAGTCGGGCCGACCCACGGGGGTTGGAACGGATTGGGACCCAATACCGGTCGGGGTGGGATTAACCGAACGAAGTCTAAATCGCCCCGCAATCCCACTATATAATGGGGATTGTGGACGATTTAGAGTTAGCCCCTTAGATCCCCTCCACTCCAATCCCTTCCAACTCCGACGACCAAATCCGTGCGATCCTCCATTCTCGTCCCTTCCGGCCTAGCGTGTTCGGACACGACGGTGGCAGGCTCGGCGGGCGTGCGGCTCTGGGCGGCAACGACGAGGAGCAGCACCACCTCCGCCGCTCGAAGGGGCCCCGAAATCTTGGCCGCCTCATTTTGACGAACTGGAATGGGTTGGGCACCCCCAGGCTGCATTCCCCACCGCCTGCAGGGTCCTCGCTGGCCGTCATGTGTGGTCCACAGCCGCGCGCACTGCCGGCCTCCGGAACGGACTCGTCCCCCAAGTCAGACTCCACTGACGACAATGTCGAGGAGCTCGCCGAGATCACGGACGACGACGAGCTGATGTCGCGCATTTGCGCCAAATTCGTGTGTTCCGAGCGTCGCGCAGCGAAGCGACACCATGGGAACGCCCAACAGCTGGAGGCGTTGAACACGAACTAGATGGAGCCCAACCTTCGGCTGGACGCCGAGCGCAAGCGGGAGTGTGGTGAGGACCGGCACCACCAGCGCAGCTCGACTCAGACGAGATGTAGCGCGTCGGCACCGCCGCGGCAGATGGCCCGGTGCAGAAGGCCCGGTGGTTGCTTTTGGTTAGTTTAGGGTTCGTTAAACTCTGTTTTGCTTGTATGAACTGTTGTTGAAATCTCTTCTGCTGTTTGCCTCATGAATATGATGTTTTTGGTTTACCAATCTAACTCGAAGTTGTGTTTTAATTTTTTTATGTGAGTATCCTGTTTCTGTTCAGCGTGTTTGCAAAGCCTAAAATGCGCTTCGGTGTACCCTGCTAGAGATGCTCCAAACACTCAAGCAATGTGCGGAGCCAGTGGGCCAAGAATTTAAACTGATTTTCCGTCATACAAAACAGCTATTCTAAGCAGATGCTCGACCCCCTCAAAAAAAAAAAAAACAGATGCTCGAAATGGTCTTTCATGGCACCTGCGTAGTGCTGCCGATCCAGAACTTGATTTCTACGTGGTTTGTCTAGAATCGTTCAAGTAATTCCTCTCGTTGAGAAGGGTTTGCTTGTTATTCACGCAATTTTGCATCGTGTAAATCGTAAGCCGTGTTATCATTGTTACTACTGATCGTCGTGAAAGATTAGACGTCCCTTAGATAACATTGATCCTTATCACCTGCGTAGTGCTGCCGATCCAGGGATTTCAGGTATCGCTACCTTTTGGATTCCAAGGGGGGCAGTGTTTGTCTTGACCTGCAGGAAACACCATGCCTACATGAAGCCAAAACGGCAGGCCGGGTCAACAAGTAGGGGGCGGGACCTACCAAGGAGTAGCTTATTCTGGCCGGCCGTTAACCACTTCTTCCCCACTTATATCATGTTAGTTTACACAAACTCGAAGATGCCAATTACATGTATCTAGCATCACCATGCGCGAGGGAACAAGAAACACTAGGATGTGTTCGTTTCTGAAACCGCGGGGGACGGAACGGAACCATTCCATTCCGAGGGCATGGAACGGTTCCGACCCCGTGTTCGGTTCGGAAAAATTCGAGGAACGGAACGGTTCCGACCCCGTGTTCGGTTCGAAAAAATTCGAGGAATGGAACGGTTCCTAGGAGCTAATTAAGCAAGATTAGGAATAATTAATCAAGACTAGGAATGATTAATCAAGATTAGAAAATAATTAATCAAGATTAGCGATAATTAATTAAGATTAGTGATAATTAATTAAGATTAGCGATAATTAATTAGCGATTAGCGAGCCGTTCCGCGGCGTTCCACGCGATCCGGCCGATTTGGACGGATGCCTCAGGACGGCATCTGGGGCGAATATTCCTTTTCGCGGGATCAGTTGGTTCCGTTCCTACCCCCAACCGAACACAGGAATCGCTCCTAGGAACCATCCCATTCCGTCCCATTCCTCATAATTCCCGAAACGAACACACCCCTAGAGATTGCTTGAGCATGGCCGTTTGTGTCGAATGCATCCTTTTGAATTTGAAGCAACTTGTACTGTAAATTAATTTACTTACTTGATTTATCGATTTTGTTCATATGTGTGATGTACAGATAGCTTGCATATGGAATAAGGGCAACTCCAACGCGCCGACCCATTTGGTCCGTTTTGCTCCGTTTCGATCCGTTTGGGTGGAAACCAGGGCCAACGCGCCGACGCAAACGGACCGACGTCCGTTTTTTCGTCCGTGGCAACCCAATTCCGGCCCAAATTTGAGCCGGGTTTGCGTCTGCACGGATGCGTCTGGACGCCGCGCGGAGTCCGCACCACTTCACCTCCTGGCCCGCCCACCAGTGTCCCAATCCTCACACTTGCCATTTTCCCCTCCCGCCATCTCCCTCCCTCTCACGCGTAAACCCCATGGCTGGCGGCGGCGCCGACGAGGCAAGCACCCAACTACTCGCATCCCGCACCACCTCAGCCCCACCGGCCGCCGAGGACACCACCGGAGCCCCACCGGCCGCCACGAAGCCGAAGAGGCCGAGGAAAGTGCTCATCGACGAGGAGAGGAAGGCCGAGACGGAGAAGAGGGGCATGCAGAGGAAGAGGACGAAGGGCAAGGCCGAGGAGGCGCAGGCCGCGACCGTTGCGGCCGCCGCAGCCGCAGCAGACCTCGAGGCCATCGCCGCGAAGACCATGCCTCTCCTCATGCGAGGGTTCGCCCAACCGCCGCCGCTGGACATGGGGGGTGTCGCGGCCGCTGCGAGCTCCGCCTCTTCAGCATGACCGCCAAAGTCCCAGTCTCCTGGCGCGTCAGGCTCGCCAATATATGGCTATCTGCCCGGCTACGCCCCCACCATAGCCGGAGGGTCAAGGTTGTCCACCTCATCGGACATGGCTGATTCTGGATCCCTCGATCTAAATGCGGCCCCTCTCACGGGGAACTCGCCGGCGGCCGGAGGAAAGCACCCGCGAGCCATCCCTACGGCCGATCTCCTCGCCGCGCGGAACCTGCTCGACGAAAAGGCCCCGCTCGCCCCGGATGATCCGATGTACTACGACGACAACGGCCATGGCCATGAGGAGGGGTTCATGGCCGACATGATCAATGAAGGTGGCCAGGAGACCCAGACCCACGAGGTTGAAGTCGAGGAGGCCATGAACGTGGACGAGGAGCTATTGTCCGCCGACGAGCTGGCTCGCCAAGCGGCCGCGCAAAAGAGGTCGGTCTCACAAAGGATCGTGGACTACTCTCAAGCGGAAGACATGATGCTTTGTGAAGCATGGATGGAGATTGGACAAGATCCAATCAGGGGGGCCGAGCAAAAGGGGCAAACATTTTGGAAGAGGTGCCATGACTACTTCGATAAACACCAGAAGTTTCATACAACCCAGGATCTTGGCCGGCCATTCGAGAGTACACGGAATGAGTGTTCACTCTCGAAGAGATGGGGTTTCATCCAATCGGAGTGTAGCAAGCGTCGGCTCCTACGAGCATGTTGTTGCCCGGCCCGTGAGCTGCATTGGGGTGTCGGATTTGGTATGTTTTCGATCATTTTCTCCATTCATTCAACTCATACTATCCATATCAATATGTATTTGCAATTTTGGTTATCAAATAGGTTCTTCAAACTTTGGAAACATTCAAGGTCTAACATGGGGCCAAACCTTTTACCTTGACTCATTGTTGGAATGAGCTCAAGGATTGTCCAAAATGGAAGGACCTCATCGCAAGCATGAAGAGAGGAGGGGACTCCGTGGCCAACAAGGATGAGGCCGTTCGCCCAAATGATGGGAAACGGCCGAGGGGACAAAGAAGCTCCAAGATGGAGGCCAAGCGCATTGCAACGACACTTGCATTGCAAGAGACCTTGAAGGGGTTCGTAACCCAAAAGGACAAGGCAAGTGAGGAGAAGAAGGAGAGGGAAGAGAGGAAGCGGCGGGAGAGAGAGAAGAACACGAAGAACTTCTTCGATTTACAAAAGAAGAAGCTCGAGATCGACGAGACCAATGCTCGGTCTAGGGCCATGGAAGCGGAGCAGACGTTGCTCCACGAGGAGTCCCGGATCATGATGGACGACCTCAACAGCATGACCCCGAGGAAACGGGCATGGCACGAGAAGAAGCAAAAGATCTTCATGGACCGAGATGTTTGATGCATCTCAATTATGTGTTGCCCATAAACAATGTTGAAAATAGGGCAAAATGGGGCCTCGAGCTCATCTTTTGGGTACTATGTGATGCCGAGGCAAATGGGACCTGACTCCTCTTTTTGGTGACTATGTTGATGCCTATATGGCACTATTATTTTGCTACCATTGCCTATTTGTAAATTCTTTTGAAATCCGTTGTCTTAAAAAAAAAAGGGCGGACCAAATGGGTCGGCTCGTTGGGTGCAGTGGCCAGAAAAGGCCGGACAGGGACGGAACATTGTCCGTTTGCCAAACCAAATGGATGAAAAACGGACCAAAATGAGATCCGTTTGGGTCGGCGCGTTGAAGTTGCCCTAACTGCAGACATTTTGGTTTGTGCTATCACGTGCTGCCACGACCACGGCAGCACAAGTTCTAGTGCTATAGACTGGGCAGCCGTCTGGAAGTATTCCAGACCTGCAGTCCATAAAAATTCCTCTCTCAGTTCCTTTCAAGATTTACTTTAGGAATTATTTTTTGAATGGTACTTTAGGTATTATAATCAGCTTCTGCTCCTATATAAAGTGAACCATCACGCCTTCGGTACTCAGGGAGCAGAGCAATGGCGCAGCAGATAGAGCACGCAAACCTCCCCATCCGTGGGCTCAACCTCCACGTAGCTCAAGTAGGCAAAGGTGACTACTTTCTCTTCCTTGTTGTTTTTTCCATTGCAGTAGTAAGTGGAGCTCGAATTGGGCAATGGCTCTTTGTCACGTGTTTGATCTGTTGTTCGTTTGCAGATGAGCTTGGCACGGTGGTGTTCTTGCACGGCTTCCCGGAGATATGGTACACCTGGCGCCACCAGATGCTGGCCGTGGCCGCCGCCGGGTACCGCGCCATCGCGCCAGACAGCCGCGGCTACGGGCTCTCCGACCAGCCGCCGGAGGACGAGGAGGCCACCTGGGAGGACCTCGTCGCCGACGTGCTCGCCATCCTCGACGCCCTCTCCATCCCGAAGGTAACACAAGACGGATGAGAATCCAAATTCACCATGCATGCTCGTCGTATGCTCCATGCCATGACCATATCTTCTTGTCCCCTCCCTCCGCACGTGTACGTGCAGGCGTTCCTGGTGGGCAAGGACTTCGGCGCCATGCCGGCGTACGACTTCGCGCTGCGGCACCCGGACCGCACCCGCGGCGTGATGTGCCTGGGCATCCCCTTCAGCCCCGTGCCCTTCAGCTTCGACACCATGCCGGAGGGCTTCTACATCCTGCGGTGGCGCGAGCCCGGGAGGGCGGAGGCGGACTTCGGCCGGCACGACGTCCGGCGCGTGGTGCGCACCATCTACATCCTCTTCTCCCGCAGCGAGGTCCCCGTGGCGGACGAAGGACAGGAGATCATGGACCTCGCCGACCTGTCCACGCCGCTGCCGCCGTGGCTCACTGAGGAGGACCTCGACGCCTACGCCGCGCTCTACGAGAAGTCCGGCTTCCGCTACCCTCTCCAGATACCATACAGGTAGTTTCTTCATGGTTCATGCCCCTGCCATGGCAAAAACGAACAACAAATTGACCTGAAGTGAACTGCTTCCGTCATCGCGCAGGGCTCTGCACCGGATGACGAAGCACGTGGACGCCAAGTTCCAGGTGCCGGTGTTCATGGTGATGGGGGAGAAGGACTACTGCTTCAAGTTCCCCGGGTTCGAGACCGCCATGAGGAGCGGCATCATGGACACCTTCGCTCCGGACCTCAAGATCACCTACATCCCGGAGGGGTCCCACTTCGTGCAGGAGCAGTTCCCTGAGCAGGTCAACGGCCTCCTCCTCGACTTCCTCAAGGACCATCCATGATCCATGGGCCGACGAGAGTGAGCACACGGAGGTCGCCATGAAATAAAGCTTCCGGGACCATTGCTCTGCTTCAACCATGTGGCTCTGAATTATTCTCGGTGGTTAAAATGAATCATGCACTGTAAGTCTGTAATCGTCTCTGTGTGGTTGGTGAATCTGCTGGTAGTTCCCTTTGGCTCAAAGAGATGAAAAATGTATTACTCCCTCCGATTCATAAACACTCATTTTGTACTAAGTTAGTATAAACTTTGTGGGCGACATTTTTTATGGATCAGAAGGAAGGGAGTATCTTTTCTTTTTCAAGGACTTGCAACCAAAAGTTGTAGCCATCTTATTAAGATTGGAACAGACGGTTTTACAAACAAGTTAGAGGGGCCTCATCGTCCGCCGAGAAACCCTACTCCTACTACTCGCCTTGCTCTACTCGATTTCTTGCAACCTCCCACAGCGCAAGGTTTTCGTTCGTATCCATAGTCCCCGGGTTTTCTTCAAAAACTCAGTCGTTTCTTTTTAGGCTTATTGTGATCCAAATTCATATAAATGCACCTAAGTTCTGACGAAGCGAAGTGAGGCCCGTCGTCGGGAGGCTTGGCCCGTCTCCGGTACAGTACGGATCATCACCGTCCTAGATCGTCTCCGGTACAGTACGCTGCACGGGTTATGTTCATTGTTGTAAATTCGCGACGTTTGTAACCTCACCCGATATAGTGAAGATTTGCTGGCTGGCGCCCATGGTTTTTCTCTTCCTCTTTAGAAAGGGTTTCACGTTAAAATCTCATGTCCCCTATCATGATCTTGCTTTTGTTTATCGTTTGCCTATCGCTTATAACAGACTTTTGATACCCTCGATGAGCATGGTTGCAGTATACTTCCGTTGATCGGTATCCCGCCAGCGCCTGGTTCCACCAATCGCGCACAAAACACTAGTCTGATGGCGTGATGTCTTGATGATTCCTCGTCTGACAGAGTCTGAATAAGAAAGTTGTGGAGAAAGAGCAGTGAACCGACTGGTGGTTTAGAGTTTCCGGTTCCTGATCGCACAGTACACATCTCACCCCGGTCCTTGGAGCCCTCGCTTGGCAAGTCGATCTGCAGTCCAACATCAGTTTCGCATCACCAGCCAGCTGAAAAATTCCGCCTTCGATGGGCCCCTGCTTTTGTAGAGATTTTTTGCATAGGCAGCGCATACTGAGCCATGGCAAAAAGCTTTGTATGCGGTTGCCGTTGAGTATTGCTCGTTGCAGTGAGACGCCATCTGATTACCCATCTTCCCTCTGGCAGTGCCTGAGGATCAAATCTCTTGTTCTCCCCTCTAGTTGTCACAAACTTCAAAAGGCTAGGTGTGATCGAGTTTGGGCTTCTCCATTCGATCCATCTGTCGAACTAGAAGGACACTGTCGTGGGGTTGTCACGGCAAGTTCTTCCTCAGGGAAGATGAGTTGTGGGGCCATTGGTGATCGAAGTACGTAGGAGCTGTTAATCTCGCCTAAGGACAAGGATTTACCCAGGTTCGGCCACTCTAGATCGAGGTAAAGACATACTTCCTGCTTCGGCTTTATTGCTTGGACTAATTCTCGATTACAAGGTTTCGACTCCTATCTGGAGAGTCGATGGCTACAGGTCTCTCGATTGCTTTCGACTTGTCTAGCTTGCTTGTCGATCTAAGGTCCAGGGCCCTCCTTATAAAGGCGGTTGGGTCCCTGTACTTACAAGTTTACACCGGGTCATACTTGGACACGGAGTCCTATTCTATGTCTTGGCCTTCCAAGTTAGAACTCCGGGTTGTACTAGGACTCCTCCTCGATGAGTCCTTCCTTCTTCATGGGCCTTGGTCGGCTTGTCTCCAGTCCAACCCATGTAACTTGAAGTGTGACCCGGCTTTGGCCTTCTTGGTTTTGGCGGGTCTACTTTCCGGGTCCATGGGCCTACCTATAAAGTATTCCCCCATCAGTAGCCCCCGAATTTATCTTGGGCGCAGTCTTGGCGGCTTCCTCCGACTCCTTGGTTCAACTCCTTGGCTCGACTTCTCCGACTGGAGTCACAAGCTCAAAAGTCGCCTGCTGCTAGCTCCAAGATGAATTCCTGCATAAAAAACATAACACATATATATAACAAGTCCTTCCTCACCCTTTTCTCAAGCTCACCACTCTTGCCTTTGCATCAGCTGGCCGAGTTTGTTGTGGCTCTTATAAACTAGCTCTGAGGAATCTGACTCTTGCCACTTCCTACAGACACAAGACTCGCCTTTCTGAGACAAGCCGGCTTTTCTTTCCACTATTGTGCCTTCATTTTCTCAGACATACTCTGTTTGACTTTGGCTGCCACATTTTTTACCAGGAAATTTCCGCGGAGGTCTCCACATTTTCCGCACTGTTAATATGGAACAGCCCCGTAACTTTCTAGGGTTTAACCCCTTAACATGGTTGATGTTACATCAGCTCGTGGATCTATCCCTCCTTCGGCTTCTCAAACGACAAGCACAAGGACGACTCCTCCCACACCCGCATCTGCAGGTGTTAACACTACAACTGCTCCCACTGTCCCCGAGTCCCTTCCAAGGACTCGGGGGGAAACTCCATTGGTGGTCCAGTCCTCTTCTGGGACTAATACTCCTATGGCCATCCCTCAACCTTCCCCGGCTCCTCATCAGACGGCTTCTATAGCCCAACTCAACAAGCCGACCAAGTCCTCCATCGATTACAGCCGACTTCGAGTGGCTGACAACAACTCCTTTTCTGAGGCTTGGATAGAGGCCATTGAACTGAATGATCAAGCAGCCAGATTGAAGGATGATGAGCAACTGGCCATTAGATCTCTTCGACTCATCCATGATGTAAGCTTTCTAACTTCTAATCTTTATGTTTTCTGGTAGCCTCCTATTGCAGTAGCCCAGAAACACCTTGTCTGTGGTGACTTGTGACTAAGATAGGTACTTTACTCTGAACTTTAACTCAATTGCTGTGTAGAAAAACTTGCACACTGTAGCCCCCAAGCACTGAGTCCTTAGCTTTTGTAAGACTCGGGGCTTTAACTTGATGACTCTTAGGTAGAGTAATTAAAAAGTTTTCCATGAGTAGCCACCGAGCGCCGGGTTGTCAGCCTGCGACAACTTGGAGCTGCAAATGGATGTAAATAATTGATACTTAGCTTGTAGAAAAAATTATATTCTGCGAGTAGCCCCCAAGCGCCGAGTTGTTAACTTGTGACGACTTGGAGCTGCTGACTCGTTGACTAGGACTTGTGAATGTTGCATCTGGAGAAAAAATCTGACTACTGAGTAGCCCCCAAGCGCCAAGTTGTTAACTTGTGATGACTTGGAGCTCATGAGTTATATATCTGACTTGTGAATTCTGACTGGTGAGTCTTGACTTGTAAATTCTAATTTGTATTTGCAGAATCTTATCTCCAAGATGAAGAGAGACATGAAGGAGTTGGAGGACCAGGCAGCTGCTAGTGCCAGGTCTGCTCAATCTAAAAGGGAGCACTCCCTTCAACTGGAAAAAGATTTGAAAATTGTATCTGCTCAGCTGGAGCAGGTCAAAAAAGAGTCGGCGGTAGCCAAGAAAACTGCCCTGAAAGCTCATAATGATCTAAAAGCAGTATATGACACCTGCCGTAAAGGCATTGGAGCCATGTGTCAACACATCTTTGGTAAGTTTATGTCTTTACCAACTCCTTCTTTGCACTGTTTTGAAGCACTTCTCAACTTGTACTTACTGATTTCTTTCTGCGGGGCCTGACTCCCCCAAGCTCAAGTTGCCCGTTAGCAAGCAACTGCATGAGATGTTGGACCATTGTCATGGGCTACAAGAGGGAGCCCGTGCTGTGGTAAAGTACTTAAATGCTAAAGTCAAGTGCCCGAAGGAACCTGAGCGCCTGGTAGATGAGCTGTCACGAGCACCAGGCTATATGCGCCTCTGGAAGCAGTCCTCCTTGAGGAGAGCCTCCATCAGGATCCTTGCTCTGGCCCACAGCTACTACCCCACTGTCATAGAGCCATCTTTGCTCACTATGGGGAAGCCGGAACAACATGAAGATGGCAAACCCTTTACTCCGGACGACTTCAAGGCTGAGGAGAAGCTGGTACGTCCTTATGCATGTGAGATTGCCAACAAGATGGACCCTGAGGTATGGGTTCATCACTATGACTTGGAGAACAAGAGGGTTGCCCCAGAGACTCCTGCAGTTGTAAACTTTGGTCGCCCCTCACAGGCAACAGCAGGCGGCTCTTCTTCTACTGTGCCGAGTTCTTCCACACCGGCGGCTCCTGTTCTGGGTAACCCAGCTGGTGCCGAACCTGTGCTCAAGACTCCTGCTGCGCCCACTCCTTCAAGAGCTACTACTGGGGATTCCCGGGCTCAAGAAGAAGAGCTAGCTCAACATATGAGGAGCCCACGAGGTACCGGTTTTCAAACGAAGAAAGTTGCCACCAAGCCTTCTGTGAAGCAAGCTCGTGACTCTACTGCACAGGCGAAGGACAAGTCTCCTGTCAAGAAGGACTCCTCAACTCCAGCCAAGAAGTCGACTCCTGAGATTGATCATTCTCTTGATGATTTTTAAACTTTGTAATACTGCACTGCTGGTGTAAACCTTTTGGTTTTTTGAACTAGTTGTTCTGAAATTGTGCCAATCGGCTTGTAATGACTTGCTTGTTCCACTATGACATTGATATGTCTTATCTATGCAAGTCACTGTTTGGTTCTTATAACCCATCTAATTATTCACTGATGAATAAGTAGGCCCTGCATGACTTCTCTTACAGTTTGTGCTGATAGCCTCCCAACTTCTTATGTCCTTTAGGATTCATAAGAGTCAGAGACAAGTCATGCCTGTAGATTATTCATATTGTGCAGGCTGCATCTAACTTACCAGCGAGAAAATTAGGAAAAGTTCGGCTACTGAGCCAGGTTCAAGGGTCTAAGCCTGACTTTTTTCTCTGAAAAGCAAGCCCCCAAGAACCAAAAGATCAAATATAGAATAAAGCGCACTCACTGGGTGACTCGACTAAGGAACTCATATTCAGAGAAGCCGGCTTTATTTCCTTTGATCATAACAATTTGATTACATTTAGGCATGGCTCACTGGGCTCTTTGCCTTTCAACTCATAAAACTATTACAATTTAGCTATAGTAGGGACGTAACCGAGCTATATTCCATGGCCTCTTTGCCTCTGCATAGGGATCTAGCGTATGAGCTGTGTCAGCTCCTTTACTTGCACTTGCCGGCTCTCGTACATCCATTAGATAGTACGACCCATTGTGCAAGTTCTTGCTTATGACGAACGGTCCTTCCCATGGTGGAGATAACTTGTGCATCCCTTCCTTATTTTGGACTAGAAGCACTAAGTCACCCTCTTGGAAAGTCCGAGTCTTGATTCGACGAGCATGATATCGTCGTAAGTCCTGCTGATAAACTGCTGATCTCTCAAGGGCTAACTCCCTTGCTTCTTTGAGTGCGTCTACCGAGTCCTGACGAGCGAGCTCATTCTCTGTCTCGACGTAATTGGCGACTCGTGGCGAGTCATGCAGCAAGTCGCTAGGTAGGACGGCTTCTGCTCCATATACCATGAAGAACGGTGTAAAGCTAGTAGATCTGTTAGGAGTCGTCCTTATACTCCAAAGCACTGTTGCCAGCTCCTCAACCCAACACCCAGCAGCTCTCAACAGGGGGACTCGAAGCCTGGGTTTTATTCCCTTGAGCAACTCCTGATTTTCCCTCTCTGCTTGTCCATTGGACTGTGGGTGTGCCACTGAGGCTAGGTCGAGTCTGATGTTGTTTTCGCCACAGAACTTGGCCATCTCTCCAACTGACAAGTTGGTCCCATTATCTGTAATGATGCTGTGAGGATATCCAAAATGTGTGGCTATCTTCTTGAAGAACCTCACTGCTGATGCTCCGTCGACTCGGCTTACGGGTTCGACTTCTACCCACTTGGTGAATTTGTCAACGACTACTAGCAGGTGGGTCTTCTGACAAGTCGATTTTGAGAAAGGACCCACCATGTCGAGCCCCCAAACTACAAACGGCCAAGTGATAGGAATAGTTCTGAGTTCTTGGGCTGGCACGTGGTCTTGCCTTGCGTACCTTTGGCATCCATCACAAACTCGTACTATCTTTTCTGCATCCAAATGTGCTGTCAACCAAAAGAACCCGTGTCTGAAGGCTTTTGACACCAAGGACCTAGTGGATGCATGATGACCACAATCATCTGCATGAATTTCTTGCAAGATTTTCCTGCCTTCTTCTGGAGACACACATCTCTGGTAGACTCCAGTGGTACTTCTTCTATACAACTCGCCATCAATGACTGTGTAGGACTTGCACCGTCTGATGAGTTGTCTCTGTTTGACTTCCTCCTCTGGCAGTTCACCTCGGAGGAGATATGCAAGGTAGGGCTCTGTCCATGCTGGGATTGCCCATACTGCTGCCACAAGTGCTGACTCTGGTCTGGGAAGGCTAACTCCTCTTCTGAAGGTAACTTGACTGACGGATGATGGAGTTCATCCACGAACACGTTGGGAGGCACTTTCTCCCGATGAGAGCCGAGTCATGATAACGCATCGGTGGCCTCGTTCTTTCGTCTGTCAATATGCTCCACTTGATAACCAGAAAAGAACCCGGCTATCTGTTCGACTGCTCTTCTATAAGCCACCATATTTGCATCCTTCAAGTCCCAGGTTCTAGATACTTGATGTGCCACGAGATCTGAGTCCTCGAAGCACCTGATGCGCTTGATGTTCATCTCCTTAGCCAAACGGAGTCCATGTTGCAAAGCCTCATACTCTGTCATGTTGTTTGTGCAATCAAAATGTAATTGAAGGACATATGCGAACTTATCTCGTTTAGGTGAAGTTAAAACCACACCGGCTCCTGAGCCTTCTAGCTGTCTGGACCCGTCGAAGTGCATTGTCCAATATTTGGTGCAGGGTGAATTTGGTGAGGATGTAAAGTCAGTCCAGTCATTGACGAAGTCGACCAAAGCTTGAGACTTAATGGCTGTCCTAGGCTCATATGTGATATGATAAGGACCCAATTCAATTGCCCACTTGGCAACTCGCCCTGTTGCATCTCTGTTGCATATGATATCAGCTAGTGATGCTGAGCTCACCACTTTTATTGGATGCTCTTGGAAATAGTGCTTAAGCTTTCTACTTGCAAGAAAAACTCCATAAACTAGCTTCTGCCATTGAGGGTACCTTTGCTTTGAATCTGTAAGGACTTCACTGATATAGTAAACAGGCCTCTGTATTGGATACTCTTTTCCTTCTTCTGTATGTTCCACAACTACTACCGCGCTGACAACTCTTTCATTGGCAGCCACGTATAATAGCATGGGCTCCTTATCTGTGGGAGCTGCAAGTACTTGTGCTGATGATAGGGTTTTCTTCAAGCCCTCAAAAGCATCGTCGACTTCTTTGTCCCATAAGAATTGTTCTGACTTCTTCAGGAGTCGGTAGAGAGGACCCGCCTTCTCTCCGAGTCTTGAGATGAATCTGCTTAGAGATGCTACACAACCAGCGAGTTTCTGAACGTCTTTTAGACAAGTCGGCCTCTGCAAGTTGTGAATAGCCTTGATTTTCTCTGGGTTTGCTTCAATGCCTCTCTCTGAAACAATGAAGCCGAGGAGTTTGCCTACAGGGACTCCAAAAACACACTTGGCTGGGTTGAGCTTCATCTTGTACTTGCGCAGGTTATCAAAGGTTTCTGTCAGGTCTGCTATCAAAGAGTCAGCTTTCTGAGACTTGATGACTACATCGTCCACATAAGCGTGAATATTTCATCCAATATGTTTCTTGAAACAGTTCTGGATACACCTCGGGTATGTAGCTCCCGCATTCTTGAGTCCGAAGGGCATTGTCGTATAGCAAAATGCTCCAAAGGGCGTAATGAAAGATGTCTTCAGCTCATCCTCTATCTTGAGTCTGATCTGGTGGTACCCTGAGTAGGCATCCAAGAAACAAAGTAACTCTGATCCAGCTGTGGAGTCAATGATCTGGTCTATACGAGGTAAAGCAAATGGATCCTTGGGGCAGTGCTTGTTGAGACCCGTGAAGTCGATGCACATACGTAGCTCTCCTATTTTCTTTGGTACTAGTACTGGGTTGGCCACCCACTCTGGGTGAAAAACTTGCTTGATGAACTCAGCTACAAGGAGCCGAGCCACCTCTTCTCCAATGGCTTTTCTTCTGTCATCATGAAACTTGCGAAGCCCCTGTTTTACAGGTCTTGCATTAGGGTTAACATGTAAGCTGTGCTCGGCGAGTTCTCTCGGGACACCTGGCATGTCAGATGGCTTCCATGCAAAGACGTCCCGGTTCTCACGGATGAACTCGACGAGCGCGCTTTCCTATTTATCAGAGAGGTGCGCCCCAATGGTGAATTGCTTGGAAGAATCACCAGGGGTGAAATCAACTTGCTTTGTGTCTTGAGCTGACTTGAATTTCATCTTCTCCTCTGTGGCTGGCTTCTTGAGGACTGAGTTGTCCTCCAGGTCCATGTTTGACTTGTCAAATTTCAATTCCTCTTGAGCACAAGCTGTTTCAGCGATAGCTGCATCTCCCTGTTCACATTCCAATGCCATTTGTCTGCTGCCATTAACTGTAATGACTCCTACTGGACCTGGCATCTTAAGCTTCAAGTAAACATAACACAGTCTGGCCATGAACTTAAAGTATGCTGGTCGACCAAAAAGAGCATGGTATGGACTCTTAAGATCAACTACCTCAAAGGGCATAATCTCTGAACGGAAATTTTCCATTGTGCCAAAAGCAACCTCAAGATAGATCTTACCAATGGGTTTTGCCGACTTCCCTGGTACTATCCCATGAAAAACTGTCTCAGTTGGTATCAACTGCCTATCTTGCAGTTTCATCCTCTTGAATGTGTCATAGTATAAGATGTTGATGCTGCTTCCACCATCCATGAGCACCTTGTTTAATGTGTAGCCCCCAACTTGAGGTGCTACCACTAAAGCTAGGAGCCCTGGGTCGTCGACTCTTGGTGGATGATCTGCTCTACTCCATGTGACGATTTGCTCTGACCACTTGAGCCACCGTGGGACTGCTGGTTCCACTGCATTAACAGCTCGAACTTTCAACTTCCTGGCACGTTTGGACGTGCTTGTTGTGAAAACATGATAACTACCCTGACTCGGGTTCTGTGGTCGAGTTGTGACATAGTACTGCCCTTGGCCATCATGAAGCTGCTTCGGGTTCTGCTGGAACCCGCCCTGCTGGTTACCTACTCCTTGCTGTAAGTTGGGATTATGACCGGCTCTTGCGCCATGGTTGCCGGGTCCTCCATTACCATTGTTTCCTCGATATCCATTGTCGTTGTTCCTATTGCCTGGCCCTGCGACTTTGCCACGCTGCAGATCCACACACTGTCCCAAGGTATGACCACACTTCCCGTTTCTGGCGTGTTTAGGACATGGACTTGCCAAAATCTCCTCCGTACTTGGCCTACGTCCTTGATATCCTTGAGAGTTGTTGTCCTTGCGTCTGAACCCAGTGTTTGTGTTAGCTACCAGGTCAGAGCTGTCTCTGTATGGCCTCTTAGTGCCACCTTGGTTTTGACCTTGGTTTCGATTCTGGCTTGGTCCACTGCCACCTTGTCCCTTTCCAGCTTCTTCCGGGTCCTTGGTTTTGTCCGTGGATGCGTGCTTATTGGCTCCAGCCATGATCTCTCCAATGGTGATAGGTATGCCCTGATTTAGACTATCTTTCATACGTCCAACTTCCAGCTCAAAGGATTATAAATCAACACAGAAATGGGTGGGAGTCCTTGCGATGAATTGATGATTTCTGAGACTCGCTTTATCTAGTGTCTTGCGGACTCGCCCTTCCGCTGAGTGCATCGCTCTAAGTCCTCTATGGTGCTCAGCTTCCTGCAAGTTCCTTGGAAATTTTGCACAAAAGCTGTCTTCAACTGCTCCCACGAGTTGATGGACCTGGGAGGAAAGTTCCTCATCCACACTTTGGCTATCTCGTCCATCATAAGGTACATAAATTTGGCGCACAGCCCTTCTGAAGCGTTTCTGATACTCATTGCGATCTCATAACTGCTAAGCCACGAAGTTGGGTCCATATTTGGTTCATAGTTGCCCACCTTGCGCGGTTCCTTGAAGTTATCTGGGAAAGCAACGGTTCTAATGGCCTCAGAAAGACATGCGGGTCCTGTCGGAGAACTGTCCCAGGAACTGGGTGCGTCTCATGAAGGATCGAGTAAGGGGCTGAACACAGAATCAAACAACGCTCAACGTGCCTTGTCGACGATGCTCGCCTGGATCGCTGCGGGGAAGCACTGCAGAGAGGAACACACGGTCTTACCCAGGTTCAGGGCCCTCTAGGTGAGGTAAAACCCCTACGTCCTGCTTCCGATTGTATTGCACTTGCTTGAATAGGTTTTAGTACAGGGCGAGCTTGGCGAGCTCTGGGTGGCTAACAATGGCTACTACTCGCAGAACTCAGATCTAGGGTTTAGTCTAAGCTCCAGGATTGCCAACCTTGGAACCAACCAACCCTTTGCCCGAACGGGCTCCTCCTCCTTTTATAGGCGTCTCGGGCCTCTTCCCCCAAAACATCTTGGCGGGAAGGGCTACCAGATGGCGACGAAGGAGGAGGTGCGGTGCACAATAAAAGTAGAGTCTACCATAAAGGTAAGGTCCATGGATGCGGTCCACGGCAGGGGGCGGCGTCACCAAAGCTGGAAAAGCCACCGTCCAAACAGGACGGTGGGCTGGCGCTGCTGAGGTGGGAGGTGACCCACGGTGATGTCGTCCTTGGAGGATTGCTGCAGACGGTTCCCTTATCACCAAAGTGGCAATCCTTGGGGCTCCTTTGCTTGGTGCAGCTTTGTTGACTCCTTTATACATAGAAATGGCAACTGTGGCGATGCTGTCACCCCGCGCTGGCGCGGTCGTCACTCTGTGGAGGACGCAGAGCCCATGTGCGCTCTGCCGCGGAGGCAGAGCTGGCTTTGAGAGGAAGGAAGCCTCGCAAGGCAAAAGGCCTCGCCGAGCCTTTCGGCTTGGTCCTTAGCAGAATTGCTGGTGGCGTCCGAGACGCTCTCTCGAGGAGAGGTCCCTCAACAAGGGAGAAAACCCTCGGCGAGGAGAAAAGGTCCCTCGCGAGGAAAAAACCCTCGCGAGGCTCGCCAGGCTTGGAGAGCCTGGTCCTTAGCGAAATCTTCTAAAGAGTCTTGTGGGCCCTGGCAGGCCGGCCCGTGGTACCCTGCTTTCCACTGCGCCGATAGTAGCCCCCGGGCCCACGATGGGCACGCCGTGGCCCATGAATGGAGGCGAAGCGTCGAGGGCCCAACGGTGCCTGCCTGGGCCGTGACACGTGGAGCGCAGCGGTTGCGTCTGAGGCCATGACCTCCCCGGCTTCAACGGGCGATGTGGCGGGGCCCGCCACAATTCGGGAGCCGGTCAATAAAGCCTGGGCGTGCAGACTGCGCCCATCACTTCTCCCATAACTCCTCCGCACACTTCTCCCAACGTCTCCAATCTCTCTAGAGCGCTCCGGCTTCAAATCTCCTTCTCCGGTGACCAATGGCGCCCAAGAAAGCAAACATCGACCCGAAGGGCAAAGCCGCGATGCGGGCCGGCACGTCTGCGGCGGCGGCGCGCGGTGCTGCTCTCGAGGAGGCGATGCCGCAGACCCGCGTCACCGCAGCGGCGATAGCAAAGGTGCGCCACCTGGCGGCGGCGAGCACCAACGAGCACGGCGCCATCGAGATGAGGCCGGCCGGCAGCAGGCTCACCGAGGGGTACTACCCCATCTTCCTCCAAACTCTCTACGTCGGTCTCCTCCCTCCGTTCTCCAACTTTCTCCTTAGGATATTGGAGGTGTACCAGATCCAACTGCTTCATCTCCACCCAAACTCCATCCTTATCCTTTCCATTTTCGCCTACCTCTGCGAGGCTTACATCGGCATCCGTCCCTCGGTGGCACTCTTCCGTAGCTTCTACTCCCTCCGGAGCACCGCCTCCAATGAGCGGCTCGGCTGCGTCTCCTTCCGCATCGCCGCCACCAGGAGTGAGAACTACATTCACATTGCTTGGTGTGGCGAGAACGCCATCAACAAGGTGACGAAGAAGGTGGAGGACTTCCGCAAGAAGTGGCTCTTCGTCGACGCCAAGAAGACAAACCCTCTCCTAGAGGTGCCCGAGGCGCCCCCGAGGAAGTGGGCGCGCTGGGCGAGCGCAGACTTCAGGGGCCCGAGGCTCGACGCGGTGTACGAGTGCATCCGGTGCCTCCGCGAGGCAGGGGTCACCGGCCAGATGGTGGCAAAAGACTTCACGAGGCGCCGGATCGCTCCTCTCCAGTGGCACTCCGAGCCGGTGTGGCGGTACTCAGGCAAGGAGGACACGATGCGCCTGTGCCCGGACAACTTCTCGCCTGAGGTGCTATGCCAGATCATGGGGGTCCTCTTCGCGACGACGGAGATCCCGTCTCCTACCAACGACGAGGCCCGGCCACTCATCAGCTTTGCCGAGGAGAGCATCGAGGAGCAACGTAGGTGCATGCCCGTGTTCGATGAGTGGGGAATTGTGCCCGCAGGACACCGTGGGCCTCGTCCCAACCCGTGGGCGGCGGAGCCGGGGTACATGGACGAGTCCCGGAGCCGGAGGAGGTCGAAGAGTCTATCGAGGAAGAGGCCTCGAGAGGCATGGATCCCTTCGGTGAGGATGAGGCCTCGAGAAGCACCGACCCCATTGGCGAGGGCGAGGCCTCGAGAGGTGCCGACCCCTCGAGAGGCTCTGCCGGCTCCTCAAGGAGCGCTCCCGCCGAGGTGGACCTCCAGGTGATCTCCTCCAGCGATGAGGAGGATGCCTTCCACGTCGCCCGCTCCCGACGCACCGGAGAGGAGGAGGAGACGAGCGGCGGCAGGGGAGGACGCTGCGAGCCCCGCTCCAAGGCCATCCACGACAGGAGAGCCGCGACCACGAGGAGCGCTCCTCACGAGGAGGCAAGGGTGCCTCAAGAGGAGGCCGGAGCAAGCAACACCCAACCGCCCAAGGCGAAGAAGAGGGTGTGGAGGATGGTTGATGATTAAGCCTCGACTCTTCTTTTTCTTTTATCATTTTGCTTCCGGAAAACCCTCTTGAAGGATCTTCTACTTGTCTTTCTTTCAGGCAACCTGCGGAGCCAAAGAGGCGGCGGATCCGCAAGCTTGGAGAGATCGCCAGTGTCATCGCAGAGACGCCTGCGGGTGACAAGCCGCGGCAGGTGGATGTCCCTCCCGCGGGTGAGCATCGCGCGGAGGAGGCGGTTGAGGAGGCGGCACCATTGCCGGCTCGGGCGGTGACTCCTCCCGTGGTGGAGCACCACGCGGAGGAGGTGGTTGGAGAGGTGGCATCGCCGCCAGCTCGGGCGGCGACTCCTCCCGTGGCGGAGCACCGCGCGGAGGAGGTGATCGAAGAGGTGGCGCCGCCGTCGCCAGCTAGGGCGGCCACTCCTCCCGCCCAGCAGGAGACGGAGGAGGAGAGGGTGGACGAGGAAATCGTCATGGAGCCGCCTCCAGAGGAGGAGGAGGCTCCCTCAAGAGGGGCCGACGCGCCCGAGGCCGTGGCGGACGCGGCCGCCACGGAAGGGGCAGGAAGCGCCCCTGAGGAGCAGGAGGCAGAGGCACCTCCGGAGCCCACAGGCGCCGGAGCTGGGGGCGAGAGGACGCCCAGCCCCCAGAGGGCACCTGAAGCGGGCAGCGAGGGAGGCGCCCCCACGAGCCCCCAGGCCGCACCAGAGGCGGCCGTGAGCCCAAGGCAGGAGGCCTCGGGCGCCTCGACAAGGATCGAGGCCTCCGCACCCAGCAGTGGTGCGGGGACTTTGGTGCTGCGGGAGCCGCGGCGCCAAGCAGTCCGTCGCCAAGTCGTCCTCAACTGAGCACGGCGGACGCTCGACGAGCTGCGGGCACAGCTCGCCAGATAAGAACTCGCCATGGCAGAGGAGCAGGCGAGGCTCGACGAGGGCTGGGCCCTCCTCCGCGAGAGCGTGGAGAGCTGTCGCCGGCAGGACGCGGCGGCCCGGGCGGAGCGCCAAGAGGCCCTTCGCTTCGCCAAGGAGACCCGTGACAGCGTCAAGCGGGAGGCGGCGGAGGTGATGGACCAGCTGGACGCCGCTCGGGAAGCGCTCGAGGTGGAGACTGCCTCCAAGCACCAGGAACTAGCGGCCGCGGAGCAGAAATTCGCCGCTGAGTCCGAGGTCGCAAGGGCCAGCTTGAAGGAGCTCCGCGAGCTGCTGGATGCTCGCGAGGGGCAGCTGGCGCCGCGCGAGGCAGAGCTGACGCGACGCGAGGGAGAGCTCTCCCTCCGTGAGAAGGAGTTGTGCCAGCGCGAGGAGCAGGTCCAGCTGCTCGAGGAGGACCAGGCCACCCGCGAGGGGCAGCTGCAGGAACGCGAGGGCCTGGTGGCCCAGAACGAGGCCACCTACGCGGAGCGCCACGAGAAGGCCAACGCCGACTTCGCGGTGAAGCAGAAAAGAATCCAGGAGGAGGCCGACACCAAGGTCAAGCTCATCCGCGAAACTCTCTCCAAGGATTATGATGAGAAGGCCAAGAAGCAGGAGGACCGCTTCAAGTCCAAGCGTGACGAGCTCCAAAACCGCATCAAGGAGCTCGAGTAGGAGGAGAAGCGGATGACCTCCTGCCTCGAGAGAGCCAGGGAGGCCCAGGCTCGCGCGGAGGGGAACGCTGCCGCCCTGGAGAAAGACCTGGACGAGCTCCGACAGCAGGTGGGACCAGTCGCGGATCTCGTGGAGCGGGCACGGGACCAGCGCCAGATTGGCCAGTCCATGTTGCGCCAGCGCCAGCGCATTCTCCAAGACTTGGTGACCCGTGCGCGCGCTGTCGGGGATGATCTGAGGATCGACGTCCCCTCCTTTTCCGCAAGGATCGACGACGAGGCCGCATACTCGTTCTTCTTCGAGCAATTCCTCGGAAAGCTTGAAGATACCGCGAAGGGCTTAGACAAGCGCATCGTGGGGGAGAGCCGCGATCTCCTCGTCATCGCCACCAGCCGCATCTTCAGCAACCTCGCGAGGCTCCAGCCCTCGCTTGACCTCGAGGCCG
Source organism: Puccinellia tenuiflora (assembly GCA_012064385.1). NCBI lineage: Eukaryota > Viridiplantae > Streptophyta > Magnoliopsida > Poales > Poaceae > Puccinellia > Puccinellia tenuiflora. The sequence continues at coordinate 841,742 of QRDG01001409.1, forward strand.
TGACGGTGCCGGTCGACATTAGCAAGAAGGCGCGGGAAGCCGCCGATGCGTACGCCAAGAAGTTCGACCAAGTTGTGGTCGATGAGGACGAAGGCGACAACGAGGAGGGTGCTCTGGAGGAGGAGGCGGAGGCTACCGTGGACAGAGCGGGCACCTCGGGGGGCGCGACGGCCTGAGCTCCTGTATCTGGACGTGTAGAGGCACGAATTATCTTAGCATTTATTTGTAATAGCCTTGTAAAGACTTGTTTTAAGCTTTGTTTGGATGTGCTTGGTGAATATCCCTCGAGAGGCTTTTTGTCTTCTTCCCTCATGTCTTTTTCGCTCTACGTCTTAGGACCCTCTCTTAGCGCTACACCACCGCCGCTTCGGTATGCGAGAGTCAGGGCTCCGCAAGGCCGGGAGGTGCGTGAGGCCTCAAGAGGTAAGAGCCCCCAAGTCGCGATGCTTGGGGCTCCCCTTCAACGCGCAAGCAGCCCATGAAGCGTGAGAGAGAAAAAGGGGGCTCGAGGGATGAAAACCAGCGAGGGGAAAATTAACCAAGTGTTTGGACTTAGCTTTGCGAGGCGTTTTGTCTTGGAGAGGGTGTCGGTTCCCTGACGAGGTGTTTTCGCCTTGGAGAGGGTGTCGGTTCCCTGACGAGGTGTTTTCGCCTTGGAGAGGGTGTCGGTTCCCTGACGAGGTATTTTGGACCTGTTTCCTGCGTTTTGACAGATAGGCGTACCCACAAGCAATATATAGCTGGATAACTTATGCGCGCTCGTAGGTTCCTTCATGAGTGTCTCATGAGGAGAACAGGCACCAAGGTCCTTGGTGAGTTGACGTGCACGGGAGCCGGTCCATGAGTTCAGAGCTCCTTGGGAGTTAACATGCATGAAAGCTGACCCGTGAGTTCAGAGCTCGGATTCCTTGGGTTTTAGGTGCTGCCGGGATGCTCCCGTGGCATAGGCACCATGTCCAGCCCCCGCTCGCGAGATACACAGGAGGGATCATACGAGCAAGGATGAAACAGCAATAACATAAATGCTTACCAAAGCAACAACATATGCTGGCACGAAGCACAAAGGTTCAAAGTGACCTGAAACAGAGGTTCATTACACTAGCGTGGCCAGAAACACAAAAAATCCGCCATGTCAGGCATGGGGTTCCACATGTTGTGGCTGAGACTCTCGAGGGGGCGTGCCCGAGGCGACGCATGTAGAGGTAGCTCAGAGGGGGCCCCTATGCGGGGGTGGCTTGTAGAGCCTGCGGTCCACCATGGCTGGGCATGGGGATCCACCTCGCCAAGGCATGGTGCTTGAAGAAGTCACCTTGCCGAGGCGCGGTGGCTTGGGAGTCTTCTCGAATGGCCCGCGGCAGCGTATAGTAGAGAGGGGAGCCCGAAATTTTTCCTCGTGGAGGATGATGGCGCGAGGCTCTCCCTTGATGCAAAAAATTTGCTCGTCGAGGACGATCAGGGGTAGAACTTGCGCAGGTGCTGGATGTTCTAGGGGTTGACGATAGGGATGCCGTCCTCTGTCTCGAGCCGCGCGGAGCCAGGCCTGGCGATGTGGACGACCCTGTAGGGTCCTTCCCACATTGGCGAGAGCTTGTGGAGGCTTGCCCTGGAGAGGATTCTCCTCAGGATAAGGTCTCCTGCTTCAAGAGTGCGCGGGTGGATGTGGCGGCTGTGGTAGCGATGGAGGTCTTGCTGGTACCTTGCCGCTCTCAGGGCCGCATTGCGGCGGAGCCCTTCAAGCAGCAGGAGGTCGTTGTTGCGCAGTTCGTCCATCTCAGCCTCCTTGAAGGCCAAGACTCGGGGAGAGCCATGAGTGATCTCGTTGGGGAGGACGGCTTCAGCACCATAGACGAGGGAGAACGGCGTCTCACCCGTTGGCTTTGTTGGCGTGGTGCGGATGGACCAGAGCACCGAGGGGAGCTCATCGATCCAGTGCTTGCCGCTGGCCTTGAGGCGGTTGAAGCTTCTCGTCTTGAGGCCCTTGAGCACCTCGGCATTGGCTCGCTCAGCCTGCCCGTTGCTTCGTGGGTGCGCCACTGAGGCGTAGCAGATTTGGGCGCCGAGGCTGCCGCAGTAGGACTTGAAGGCGCCGCTGATGAATTGTGAGCCATTGTCGGTGATGATGCGGTTGGGCACGCCGAAGCGGCAGACCAGGCTCCTGATGAATTTCACCACCGACTTCGCCGGTATGGTGCGCACGGGTTCCACCTCAGGCCACTTGGTGAATTTGTCGATGGTGACGTAGAGGTAGCGGTAGCCCCCGAGCGCTCGCGGGAAGGGTCCCAGGAGGTCCAGCCCCCAGACCGCGAACGGCCAGGAGAGCGGGATGGTTTGGAGTCCTTGCGCGGGCTGGTGGATTTGCTTGGCGTGGAATTGGCAGGCGTCGCAGGATTGGACGATGGCAGCTGCATCTTGAAGCACTGAAGGCCAGTAGAAGCCACTCTGGAAGACCTTGCCTGCAAGGGTGCGCGAGGACGAATGGTGGCCGCACTCTCCACTGTGGATGTCGTTGATGAGCTGGCGGCCTTCCTCAGCAGGGACGCACCGCAAGGCAACCCCATTGGGGCGCTTACGGTACAGGTCTCCGTCGTGGAGGCAGTAGGACTTGGCCTGGCGAGCAACTCTTTCGGCTTCAGCGTCTTCTTCGGGAAGGACTCGATTTTGCAGGTAGTTCTTGATCTCGTCGATCCAACCAGTGTCTTGGCGTACCAGGGTCATCAGTAAGCGATCGCCTGAGGGCAGCCCGCAGTTTGGTGCTCCACTTGATGGGGCTGGTGGGAGCTCCTCGTCGATGCTGATATTGGCCACTGGCTGCTTGACTGAGGCCTTGGTGAGTCTCTCCTCGAACACTCAGGCTTCTGGGCTTCCCTTTTTGCTGCTCGCCTGGCGAGATCATCTGCTTCTTGGTTTTCTGCTCGCGGGATGTGCTTGAGCTCCATACCCCTGAAGTGTTTCTCGAGTTTGCGTATCTCTTCAAGGTAGGCCACCATGTAGGTGTCCTTAGGCGTGTAGATTTTGTTGGAAAAGTTGACGAGGAGCTGAGAGTCGCCCTTAATGAGGATGCGCTTGATGCCGAGGGCAATGGCAGCTCTGAGCCCGGCGAGGAGGCCTTCGTATTCAGCAATGTTGTTGGAGACCTTGTCGTTGTCCTTGAAGCACAGCTGGACGGCGTAGTAGAGATTGTCGCCTGTTGGTGAGGTGAGGACGACACCAGCCCTGCACTCTGGGCCGCGAAGGCGCCGTCGAAGTGCATGGTCCAGTAGCATGGTTCCGTCCACCTGAGGCTGCGGGTTCCTCCTCTTGAGGCTCTTCTTCACGCGTGTCCGTCCACTCGGCCATGAAATCAGCCAGCGCCCTGCCCTTGATGACCCTGGTGGTGTCAAACTCCAGCTCGAAAGGTTGTAGCTCGATGCCCCAGCCTGCGACGCGATCTGTTGCGTTTGGGTTGCACAGGACTTGCTCCAGGGGGTATGAGGTGACCACCTTGATGGGGTGACCCTGGAAGTAGTGGCGCAGCTTCCTGGAGGCGCTGAGGAGCGAGAAGAGGAGCTTTTGCTGCATGGGGTAGCGCTCGCGAGCGTCCCGCAGCACTGTGCTGACGAAGTAGACGGGATGCTCGACGAGGGCAGTCGTTGGCGTGGCAGCGGTCGGCTCCTCTCGAGGCTCGGTGGAGTCCTCGGCGAGGGTTTCTTGAGGCCCCACTTGTAGAGGCTCGGCATGAGGCTGGAGGCTTGACGAGGGTGCTTCCTTGTCGGGTGGTTCTGGGCTTGGCGACGTAGAGGTCTGCTTGGCGAGGACTGGCTCTTCCCTTTCAGCCACCAAGACCGCGCTTGCCGTCTAAGGGGTGGCTGCAAGATACAGCTTCAGAGGCTCGCGAGGGCGTGGGCAACCATGATGGGTGGGCTCGCCAGGTATTTCTTCAGGTCCTCAAAGGCCTTTGCTGCTTCAGGGGTCCACTTGAAAGGACCAGTACCTCTTCATGATCTTGAAAAATGGCAGTGCCCTCTCGCCGAACTTGGAGATGAAACGGCCAAGGCTGGCTATACATCCCGCTAGGCGTTGCATGTCCTTGAGGCGACGAGGAGGCTGCATCTGCTCTATGGCCTTGATCTTGTCGGGGTTGGCCTCGATGCCGCGGTGGGATACCAGGAACCCGAGGAGCTTGCCTGAAGGGACCCCGAAGACGCACTTGGCGGGGTTTAGCTTGATGTTGACCTTGCGCAGGTTGGAAAAGGTCTCCTCGAGGTCCTGGATGAGTGTGTCCTTCTCGCGGGTCTTGACGACGATGTCGTCGATGTAGGCCTCTGCATTCTTCCCCATTTGAGCCCCCAAGGCGATCCTCATGAGGCGCTGGAAAGTGGCGCCGGCGTTCTTCAGGCCGAAGGGCATGCAGACGTAGCAAAACACACCACAGGGGGTGAGAAATGCTGTCTTCTCCTCGTCTTCCTTCGCCATCTTGATCTGGTGGTAACCAGAGAAGGCATCCAGAAAACAGAGGAGCGCGCAGCCGGCGGTGGAGTGCACGATCTGGTCGATCCTCGGGAGGGGATAGGGGTCCTTGGGGAAGGCCTTGTTGAGGTCGGTGAAGTCGAGGCAGAGGCGGCTTCCTCCGGTGTGCTTGGGGACGACCACACCGTTGGCGAGCCAAGTGGGATGGACCACTTCCTTGATGATGCTGGCCTTCTTCAGTTTCTCTACTTCCTTGACGATGAAATCTTGCTTCTCTAGCGCCTGGCGCCGCGCCTTTTTGCTTCACGGGGCATGTGTTTGGACACACGGCTAAGTGGTGCTCGATCACCTCCCTCGGTACTCTGGACATATCTGACGGTGTCCAAGCGAACATGTCAGAGTTTGCCCTGGGGAAGGCGACGAGCGCGCTTTCCTATTTGGGAGGCAGGTTGGCGCCGATGGTGACGCTAGCCCCCGAGCCGTTTGCCTCAAGAGGAACTTGCTTTGTCGCGGCCTTCTCCTGAGAGAACAGATGCTTATTCTTCGCGGGGGGCCTCGGGAGGGGCTCCTCGTCCTCGTCAGTGGGTGACGCCACCGCGGCAGCCTTGTAGGCCGCTTGCGTAGCGTACAGGGCGTCCGAGACCACGCCGCGGATGACGATGGTAGCTTGACGAGGTTGTAGGTGTGGTGGGTCACCGCCATGAACTTGGCGAGGGCGGGGTAGCCGAGGATGGCGTTGTAGGGCAGGCCGATGTGCGCGACGTCAAAATCGATCAGCTCGGTACGGTAGTTGGCCTGGGTGCCGAAAGTGACCGCGAGCCTCACCTGCCCCAAGGGGGTGGTGAGACCCTCAGTCACCCCCGAGAACGGCCTGGTGGGCATGAGCCGCTCGTAGGGCACCTGCAGCTTCTCGAATGTCTCGACAGAGATGACGTTGAGGCCTGCACCCCCATCGATGAGCGTCTTAGAGACGGCAATGTTGTTGATGGTGGGAGTGCAGACCAGCGGGATGGTGCCAACAGTCGAGGTGGACTTGGGGTGGTCGGCGGAGTCAAAGGTGATGGGGCACTGGGACCACTTGAGGGGCCTGGAGGCCTCAACCCTGGGAAGGGCTGCCGCGACCTCGCGAGCGAATTGCTTGAAGTGGCGGTTGGAGCTGGGGGCCTGAGCCCCGCCAAGGATGCAAGCGGCCCCGCGAGGCACCTGGTAGCCCTCAGGAGTCTTGGCAGGGAGGTTGTTATTTGTGGGCTGGGCGGCGTTGGCCTGGGGGTTCTGCTGGTAGTTGTCGTCGTAGTTGTTGTTCCAGCGTCGCCCCCTGCGGCCGTCGCGGCCTCTGCCGCGGCCACCGCGGCCTTGCTGCCGATCGTTTTCCTCGCGAGCCTCACGAAGCCTCTTGAGGTCGTAGCAGTCCTCGGTGGCGTGGGAATGCCTGTTGTGGTAGATGCAGAAAGGGCGGTCATCTTTCTTCTCAGGTCCTGCGGCTGGAGTGGTAGCTTGGCGAGGCTGCTTGGCGTCGGGCTCAGCCGCGAGGACCGCAGTGGTCTTGTGCTTCTCGGTGGATTTCTTCTTCTTCTTGGACTCCTCAGCGGGGTCCCCTGGCTCGTTCTTGATCAACAGGCGGCCCTCCTCAGCCTTGGCGCACTTATCCGCCAAGTCGAAAAGCTTGACGACGGTGGTGATGTTGTCGTGGATGCCAAGCTTCTCGAGCATCCGCACATCCGTGACCCCAGCCTGGAAGGCCGAAATGACCTGCGCGTCGGTGGCGTTGGGGATTTTGTTGCGCACTTGGCTGAAGCACTGGATGTACTTGCGGAGGGTCTCGCCAGGCTTCTGACGCACGGCGCGGAGATAGTTGTACGTGAGGCCGCGCTCGTACGTGCCCTTGAAGTTGGCGACGAAGCACCGGCAGAGGTCCTCCCAGGTGTTGATGGACTCGGCGGGGAGGTTGGTGAGCCACGAGGACGCGGAGTCCTTGAGGGCCATGGGGAACCAGTTCGCCATGACCTTGTCGTCGCCCCCGGCGGCCTGGATGGCCAAGGTGTAGAGCTACAGGAACTCCAGGGGGTTGTTCTTGCCGTCGTAGCACGGAGGAAGATCCGGACGGAACTTGACCGGCCAGACGACGCGACGGAGGCTGCGCGTGAACGCAACCGTCGTGCCGTAGGTGACCGTGCCATTGGCGAGGGTGGCGCGGAGGTGGTGCCCCGCGGTGGTGACGTCATGGACGGCGCGGTTGTGGCGATCCTGGTGGCACTCGATGCTCACGCGTGCGTCCTCCGGGGCTCGCTGCATGATTTGGCAGTCGTGCGGCGACGACGCGTGCGACGCGGCGCGGTTGTCGCGAGGAGGAGCCCCAGCTAGAGCAGGTTGCGGTGGAGCCGGTGGAGCTAGGAGCGGGAGCGGGCGCGGGGTGACGAGGAGGAGCATGCGGCGCGCCGTGCACCACGTCCCCTGCGCGTGCAGAGAGGACTAGCGAGTGAGACGGTGCCGGAGCGGCGACGCGAGCGGCGCCGACGAGCTCGGAGAGGCGGTTGAGCCAGGCCTCCTGGGCCTCCGGCAGTGGGACGGTACTGCAGCAGCTCCTGCGCCATGAGAAGCGCAGTCGCCGGGCTGGGCGCAGGGCGGCCCAGCGAGGAAGCAGCACGGTCCTACGATGGGTGCAGGGAGGAGGCCTCCTCTTCGCCGAGGTCGTCCTCAGCGTGGTCGATGTCGTTGTCCTCCGGGTGCTCGATGCGGGGCTCGGGGTCGACGTGGCGCTCCGAGTCCTGCGATGTTGAACTAAGGCGAGTTCCTCTTGGCGATTGCGCACTGCTACTGCTTCAGCTTGTACACGCTCGTGCTCTACTTGTATGCGAGTCTGCTCAGCTTGTATACGTGTCTGTTCTGCCTGTACAAGGGCTTGATCTGCTGCTATCCTACGAGTTGCCTCTGCCACATCTGCCAATTGCTTCTCTAATGCCTGACGAGCCGTCAGTAACTCCTCAGCTCGAGCCGCCGTGTTTTCTGCTGTGATCTCCCTTATCAGCAGATTGGGATCGAATTGACTTCCACCCGCATTATCTCCACCGTTTTCAGGTCCGGACATGTACACTCCAACATGACGTGAACGTACTGGTGATTGCACGCACTCTTCCTCTATTCCATACCCAAGTCGATCTTCAAATAAGGGCAAAATTGACTCTGAATCTGCGTCGTAGTCTGGCTCCGTATATGGCTCTGCCAGCGACTCCTTCTCGTTGTTGATGATAAGCTTTTCCTCTGGTTCGGCTACTATGCCGACTTGTGATGTTCCAATGGAATCCTCTCCATCGGACTCCATCACAGCTGTTGACTCTGAAACAGATTCCAACTCATTAGCATGGTTACCTGTGGTGCTGACCATGCCAACGAACACATTGATCTGGCCGAAGATGAGTTGATAGCCTTCATCGACTTCATCCATCTCCGAGCTCCATCCTAAGTCATCGATCTCTGTCTCTCCAAGCTGATTGGTGTAAAGTCGCCCGATGGCGAGTTTCTCCATACCTCGGCGAGCTTCACCTACGATCTCGACTCCTTTTCTCACCTGCCCCACGGTGGGCGCCAACTGTCGTGGGGTTGTCACGGCAAGTTCTTCCTCAGGGAAGATGAGTTGTGGGGCCATTGGTGATCGAAGTACGTAGGAGCTGTTAATCTCGCCTAAGGACAAGGATTTACCCAGGTTCGGCCCCTCTAGATCGAGGTAAAGACCTACTTCCTGCTTCGGCTTTATTGCTTGGACTAATTCTCGATTACAAGGTTTCGACTCCTATCTGGGGAGTCGATGGCTACAGGTCTCTCGATTGCTTTCGACTTGTCTAGCTTGCTTGTCGATCTAAGGTCCAGGGCCCTCCTTATAAATGCGGTCGGGTCCCTGGACTTACAAGTTTACACCGGGTCATACTTGGACACGGAGTCCTATTCTATGTCTTGGCCTTCCAAGTTAGAACTCCGGGTTGTACTAGGACTCCTCCTCGATGAGTCCTTCCTTCTTCATGGGCCTTGGTCGGCTTGTCTCCAGCCCAGCCCATGTAACTTGAAGTGCGACCCGGCTTTGGCCTTCTTGGTCTTGGCGGGTCTACTTTCCGGGTCCATGGGCCTACCTATAAAGTATCCCCCCATCAGACACCTTCTTCCCGTTTCCAACAATACATTAAGTTGCAGCTTGTAATATACTTTTTCTTTCGGTGACAGTTTGAATTGTAATATACTTTTTCTTTCGTCATCCGGCTAACATCCTCTTCAAAACTTTGATTTTTTTGCAGCTATGGATCCCCACACTCAATAGTGACCAGGAGGGCGCAAGGTGGCTCATCACCGAACTCAAGCAGACACACCTCGCATGTCGCCCCTCCACATCGTGATGCCACCTAGTTGGACGCTTATGCTGATAGTCGCTTTTTTTAGTCTTTGGCTAAGCTGTATGCCGCAGCATTGTTTGTCTCCCGCACTCTGGCTAAGCTGTATGCCGCAGCCCTTTTTCTCCTTTTGTTTTGGCTAAGCTGTATGCCGCAGCATTATGTACGAATCCTTTGTGTGAACCTCTAGCTTTGTTATGTCAAAGCTGGGTAGTAAAAGGAAAAGCCTAGTACTCCCCCGGGGGATCCCACGCTCCCATCCTCCCCATGGAGAGCTTGCCACGTGTCCCCGTGGACCCTCCAATAGAACTCACGCGACGCACAGGAGCCTTATCCTCTCCACTCCCTCGTTCTGGCCTTATCTCCCAAGGAGTACTCAGCCATGGCCACCAGCCCACCACCGCATCCAGCCTCCTCAAGTCTCCGTTCGTCAGCGTCCTCGCTCCCGACCCAAGCACCACCTCCTGCGGCCGCCGCCGCCATTCCTCTCTTCACGCGCCCGCCCGCGCGCGCGCCGCCGCCCCGTCCCTCTCCCGCCCCGGTCCTCCTCTATCGAGCTCGTCCCCACCTGCTCCGATGTGGGTCCGTCCTCCTGTTTGCTGCTGCGACGACCACTCGTCGCCGAGGAGGATCGTCAGCCACGCCATCCTCCATGAGCTCTGGCTGGGCCGGCTCCGCCACGACCATGGTCGATGCCCTCGTGTCGTGTGCGTGCGTGCCTTGTCCGCGCACGGCAAGCGATGGTGCTCTCAACGGCCAGGGGCGACCGGCGCCGCGCCGCGGTGCTGCCACCGTGTGGAGCGGTGCCGGCAGACCTCAGGGGCAGTGCTCCCATGGGGGGATGACGGTGCTACCAGCCGTCGGCGTCAACGGCAATGAGCTCCACCGCTAGCTGCACCCTCCTGCTCCCGACGAAGTCGACGGGATGCCGCACTCCTCCTGCTCCGATTCGGCCGGCCGCCTCCGCAAACTCCAGCCCTGGTGGCTCCCCCAGCTCGTCCTTCTCGTAGGCGCTCGATCTGGACGCAGCTCCGGTCATAGGCGACGGTGCTGCCATGGAAGGTCAGCGGTGCTACCGTAGGTGCGCAGAGGTGCTACCGTAGGTGCGCGGAGGTGCTTCCATCGGTGGCCCGTGCTGCTACCATCAGCGGCCGAGGGTGCTGCCATCGGCGCGCGGTGGTGCTATCATTGGCGGCTGGCGGTGCTACCGTAGGTGCGTGGAGGTGCTACCATCGGCGGCCCCTGCTGCTACCGTAGGTGCGCGGCGGTGCTGCCATCGTGGCCGGCAGTGCTATCATCGGCGGCTGGCGGTGCTACCGTAGGTGCTGCCATCGGCGGCCCGTGCTGCTACTGTAGGTGCGCGGCGGTGCTGCCAACGAAGTTCGTCGGCGCTACCATATCATGCAAAGATTTTTCTTGCTACAATAGCTTGTATTTTTTTTTGCACCATACCTGTGAATTTGTATTACAAGATTTTTTTGCTACAATTTGTTCTGCTATTTTTCATCATAAATCTCATCGGAGGATCTCGCCGGAAGAACTTTTGCTACGATGCTGCAATATAATATTGTTTTGTTATTATAGTTATGTGGTGTTGCTACAATAGTACAAAGATTTTGCTACGATGTTTCCGGCGAGGTCTTCTTCGATGTCTCCGGCGAGAATCTCCGTCGATATTTCCGGCGAAGTCGATTTTTGCTACAGTAGCACATTTTTGTTGCTACGAGATCTCCGGCGAGGTCTCCGGTGAGGTCTCCGGCGAAGTCAGCCTTTCTTTCTTTGTTTTATGGGCGAACCGTTTTTTGCTACGCGGAGCAAAAACGGGGTTATTATTTGCTACATGGAGCAAAAGCGGGATTTTATCAGAAAATAGGAGACACGTGTCAGCACGGGGACCCGTGGATGGGAACCTCCCGATCCCCCGGGGACGCTCAGCACTGTCCGTAGTAAAATGCCTTTTATCTTAAAAAAAATTGTAACCCTGACCAAGCCTATTGATTCGCTGTTTTCTCAAGCCATCTCCATCTCGTCCGTAGTGCATCATATAGGGTTCTGATGTTGTGGATTCCCAGGCCACTATATTGAGTAGGCATACACACCTGCTTCCAAGCTACCGAAAGTGCCCGTCGTTTGTTTCTCCCGAACCATACATCCATACCACATGAAGCACATACAGATTTTTTTCATTTTTCTGATTACCCAGGGTGGCAGGTCCATGGAAAGCACCTGCAGATTTGTTGCTTTTTGGATTACCCAGGGTGGTAGGTCCATAGAAAGCATGTGGTAAACCTTTTCGCAAAAAAAAAAGTGGTGAACCGCAATGGCAAAAAGGACGGCTTTTATCAAAGTCAAACGATGGCTTCGGGATGATTTTGTCAATGAGTGCATGTAGCTCTTCTTTTTTCAGTTTGGTCAGGGACGGGTACTCCAAGATATTTGCACAAAAATTCAGTTACTTTGTAGGGGAAGGGTTGAACGATTTATGAATGTTTACCTCTGCAGGCTATGGGTGTGATTGCACACTTGGCAAGATTGCAAGACAGACCCAAGGCAGCTCCAAACAGATCCAGAATTGCTCTAGTTGCAGTCAGCTCTTGTTTTGCCGGTCTAAGGAACATGGCTGCGGCGTCAGCGAATAGGCACAGCCTGTGCTTGATGGATACCCCATCGACCGAGGCTCTAAAAAACTCTTTTTTTTTCTCCGCTCTACAGAAAATGGCATTGAGAACGTCATGATGAACAAAATTGGGGAAGTTGGATCCACCTGCCTTAAACCCTTGGCGTGCCAGATTATTTCTCGCGGGCTCCCATTAATCAGAATTCTTGTGTTGTCGGAGGAGAGCAGAATAGATACCCAAGAACAGAGTTTATTTCCAAAATCCTTCTTTCTCATCACATCCAGTAAAAAAGGTCAGGAGACAGAGTCAAAAGCTCTTGCAATGTCGAGCTTGAGGAACAGAGCAGCTACCTTCCTCCTGTGTAGGGTTTTTTCCGTTTGTTCCACTAGCATAAAATTATCCTGAATTGACCTGCCTTTTACGAACGCGCTTTGATTGACAGAGATCATATCTTTTAGTCTTGGTGTCACTCTGTTTGCCAATTCTTTCGAGAAAATATTTGTGAACCCATGCACAACTTATCGGCCAATAATCAGCGATGTTGATTGCCTCTTCTTTCTTAGGAATGAGCGTAATGTTTGCCTGATTGAACCAGTGTAGACTGCACCTGTCATTGCATGTCAGGTATGTTACCGCATCCACCGCTTAATTGTTTGCCAACAAAGCTGAAAGAATCTCGCAGAAAACCTGTCTAGGCCTCGCAAATTTTCTGCCGGGAGGTTTCTGACAAAAACCGAAATTTCAACTTCAGCAATGTTTGCTTCCGGGTCGTCCAGATTGCGCCTAGGCATTTGAAGCACATCAAGGTTGACATTACTAGTCATCAACCCGTGCGATCGCACGGTCTAGTGTTTGAAAAAAACATGTGGAGAATATTTGTAATAATGTTTGTATTTGAAATTTCTTCAAACTCAATTATAGGAAAATAGAGGATTTGTATGTGAAAGATGATTCTAATACCATGTAATTCTGTAGGATTAAACAATACTTTGGGATCGATCTAATTAACTATACATACAGGGTTTTAGGCTCTATTGTTGCGTTAAACGGACATGGTTTGTATTATGCCACTTTGGCCACTATTAGTGGATAAATTTTTTTCTCGCCCTTGGATGTCAAATAATTTAGTTCATATATAGACAGTAGATAAATATTTTTTGTCATATGTTGATTTATTCTTCTTCTCCTTTAAGATAATATATACTTTGTGATAACTTCATTCAGGCTATCCACCTGATGAAAAGCATGTTCGATTAGACCGTTTTATTCTCCCGATTAACAACTTAAAGTATTTGCAAAATACAGCAGGAACGGATAAGGAAATCTGTATAGTTTCTCGGCCTTTCATGTATCGATATATATTATATACTAACCAAGTAAACTTTTCAAATGAACTACAAACTCTTAACTTAAGGAGGATATCATTCCTAATTCCTACCATGCATAATGAAGACATGTCTTCTAGATTAGTTCAGTTTTGTTATTCTGTGAATTCTTTAATAAGGAAATTGTCAACGTTTACATTAAAAAGAAATCAGAGAAGCCCCCGCTTACTTAGTATCATGGAAATTTGATGAATAACCAATGATACCATTAAAACAGATGGAACATTTATTTGCCATGGAACATTCACGTACTAATACCCGACTGGTCACCTCCCCCCTTTCCCCATCTACAGTGCAGAAAGGCGTTTTCTTGGGCGAAACCGCGCACGCCAGCTCGCCGCCGGCGATTCGTCGGATCCCTCGCCCTCCGGCGGCCGCTTCGGCGGCGGGAGGACGGGGAATCCACGGATCCCGGTGTGTACATAGTCTAGGGGTGCGTGGGTTGCTAGCCGGCGGCGCTGTGGAGGATGCGGTGGCGCCGGAGTGGCTTTTGGTGGCGGTGGTGTCCTCCTCCGTCGGTGCGGTTCCAGTGGAGCTTCGTCGCGGATCTGCCGTCTTCTTCCTGCTCGCGGCTCTGCGGAGTGCTCGAGCTGGTCGTCCCCTTGCCGGAGTCCGAGAGGTGGCGGATCCGGCCGTTGTTGATCTCCAAGGCGGGCTTGCAGTGGACCAAGATGGTGTTGCCGACCGGCGTGCAGGATGGAGGTGCTCTGGTACCGAGGGGCGTCGACTTCCTGATCGCGATGGGGAGCCTCCCAGTCCAAGGTTTCGGAGGTGCTGCGGTGGGTTTCGCCGGCGCAACGTTCTGCTCGACGACGACGACGCCGGAGCTCAGAAGGGTTTCTTTGTAGTTTTCTTGTTTTTCTGGGCTTTTCTGTAAGAATCTTGGTTGTTGTAAGCTTGTCCTTCCTCGCAAAAAAAATAATACCCGACTGGTCTCTGCATGGCTATTCTTCATTCCACCTCTAAGTATCCAAATGCATGAATATTATTGCCAATTCTTGACATAAATAATCCAGATACATATTTGATCTTAATTAATTTTCCATACTGTGTGAGTTAATTTATAGTTATATGTCAATAAGGAAATACTTGAAAATTATTATAATTAATCGGAGAAGACATTACTTACTCAATATCATGAATTTGTTTTGATTAATAATTTAAACATTTAGAGGCTGTACTTTTTTCATGGAGGATTCACGTACTATTACCTGCCAAGGATCTGCGTGAGTATTCTTCAATCAACCTCCAATTCTGAGATTTTTTTTTGTTAGCTTTGGGAATATTCCTCAAGGGAGTTATAGTGTTTGCCCAAATAGTTGCACTGTTCAAGTTACCTCGCGGTTACAATCTGACAACTTAAGTCAATATATCTAAACAGACACTACATGTGAGTACAATTAAGTAACTTTTGATATAATCTTTAATATGATTTAGTCCTACCATAGTTTTAAATAGCCCGCTATAGCTGTTTGAGAATGTTTCCGCTAAATGGAACCATGTATAATTTCTTGCTATAGCTCCATGTAGTTCCGCTATGGCCCTGCTATAACTATTTTAAAAGGTTGCCACTATTTCTCATAACCCGCTATTTAAAACAATTGAGTCTGCTAAGAAACGGAAAGTCATTCATAGATACATACCTGGGCTCTCCTTTGGTCCTTCATTTTTTGCTTGGGTAACATATCTGATCCAGCACATCAAATATCTTTAATATGTGCACCAAATTTATAGTTGGTCACAGAGTAAACGCTTCCACTCTACTATTGTGCACTGAAAGTATGATACTGGAGTGACTGTACACATATATAATTTAGCACACCAAGAATAGACGACGTGGAAAGAAGAATAGATATAGAAGTATTCTCTAAGAAAAACAATAAGATCCATACCGCACTTTAGCTTCATGATTGGGATTACAAATATGCGTGTTAGATCCATTATCCCACATGAATAACGTCTGCACTCGTAACTCAATGTCGACATCGAATATGTCCGTTCTATAAATTAACTGGTAGATGCAAACCAAAAGTATAAAGCAAAAAAACGATAGTATTACTTAGACAGCTATTCAGATGATGGTATTGAGAAATATAATAAGTCGTTAAGGCTATGGAATATTCATAATGGTATAAAAAATTAAGGCACTAAATGACATGGATATCCACACTTAGAGAATACAGAGTGAAACCATTAACAGTAAACTGGAAGAGCTAACTGATCCCCATAGAGCTGATCTGACGGATGGCTAAATAAGAAATTCATAATCATTAGTTAGTAGTACAATATCTGGCACGCATTACAGAGTAGAGACACAAAATTATGACATGTTTTCTGTTTCCTACCAAAGTTCATCGCAAGATGTACAGAAAAATCAATTACAAAACGACTTAGGATTTCTATGATTCTGTTCTACATGTCCGTGTATGATGCAGTGAATGATTTGATGAAGAAACTCATATACCATCACCTTAAACATGGGAATTTTCTTAAATCTGACACAAAGCACCTTACCTGAACCTTAGTGTCCCAGCAGGCAGAAACACTGAGAAGGGCATGCGTATGATGAGTCCGCATCAGTACTACAAATGCTGTTGGTTTCAATTGGCGAAGGTGCCGTCCGCCAAGGCGCCAAAGGTATACGTATGCACATCGACGATGGGTTGTGGGCAAGCTGGGAAACCAACATGCGCTCCACTCATGCAACATCTTTGATTCAGCAACCTTCGTGAAGTTCAAGAGGCTCACTTAATTGAGGAAGAATCCATCAGAATCCACCGTGTGCAGGTCCTGCCCTGCTTCCTCATCTAACAGATCGTGCTGATGCTGATACATGCTGATGGCGGACAAACGTGAGAATACGATCGATCAACCGGTGTCCTTCTGTTTTACCTGTGAGATCGTTCTTCCTCGGTGTCCGGTCGGTAAACTTAGCGGTGGGCGGAGGCAGCGAATAGGAGGACGCACCAGGGCCAGTAAGATTGCTGTTCCGGTTGCTGGCTGGTTGAATTAGCGGCGGCCGCCGGCACGCATCAGAGGACGCAGCAGGGGAGATTCGTTTTTAGGATTTGATCGTGAGGGAGATAACGATGCGCGTGGAGAAGGTCGGGTCCCGTCTATGGCTTATTGATCCAATGGTTATTAACGCATGAGAGGAATATCGGATGGATACTGTTCGTTTCGTGTGAGGATTACCGTGGTGGCTTCTACGGTGCCTCCAATTAGTAAATATAAGATTTATTGATATGTTAGCACTTGCGATATCAGATCTCACCATGGCACTTCGCATGAAAACGGTTATGTGTACCTAGCACGACGTTATTTCTTTCATTTAGTCAACATACTAAATGTGTGATCTGTGTCGTAAAATCCCGAGACTACAAATTAAAAAAAAGAGACGAAACCAGGACTATCTCTTGGTGGCATATTTTATAGAATAAGTCCTCATTCTATGCTTCCGACGGAGTCTCAAAGTTCGGTCGATAGGTGCGCCACTGCGACCTTAACCACTAGGCTACTTCCCTATTCTCAAAAGTCCCGAGACTGGTACAAGTGGTTGCTTGATAGTGGGGGACTACATACAGTAATTTTATGGTATAGGTTCCAAAGTGGAATGTAGAAATCGGGGATGGAATGAATAGAATGATAAGAAAAATACATACTATAATACTCGGTATCGGCTTATATTGTCTTCCACATGAAAAGAAAACCCTTTTCCTTTTGAAAAGCAGAATTGAGCACCAATACTTTGCATCAATTGATGTACACTGCCGTTTTATGAAAGTACTAACTGTCAAAGTTATAACCCATGGATCACAAAGAGTAGAAATAAAAATAAACCAGCAAGAAAATATAAACGTACAGAACCCATGCATCATGAAGTCTGCATACGGCTGCATACAAAATCCATGTGTCCTGATGCGCCGACGACAGAATGAAAGACCATGAGTGGATCCAATGCATAGCCATATGTATTACCTGTAAAATGAACATTTCGGGCTCCTTTGAATCATAGGATAGGAAAAGTATAGGAATAGGAAACTTGTAGGAATATGATGGTATGTCCAATTGAATCCTATGGGAAGAGTCACTCCCTTTGGGCCTCTTTGATTTAAAGGATTTTCAAAGGAATAGTATAGGATCCCAACCCATAGGAATTTTTCCTATAGAGTGCATTTGATTCAAAGGAATGAATCCTCCAAGATTCCTATGGATTCCTTTGCTACAATACAATCCTATAGGATTTCTAACAAGAGGTGAGACCTCTTGGAAAAATTCCTATGTGTCTATGACAACTATGTCATGTACTCAATCCTACATAAATTTCCTGTGTTTTTCCTGCGGTGCAATCAAACATCACCTACTACCGATTCATGTGTTTGTTGGTTCCTATAGGATTTGGGGTGTCATGACATCCTATTCCTACAATATTCCTATTCCTATGTTTTTCGAATCCTACGAATCAAAGAGGCCCTTTGATTGTGGTGAAGGAATTTTTTCATGAGGTTAGACCTCATGTTATTTTGCTATAGGATTTACACTACAGATTTCTATGGGAATATTTCCTATGTGATGTGATCCTATGAATCAAATGGCTCACAAAGGAAAATTTCCATAGGATTTCAATCCTACACAAATCCTTTGAGATTCCTATGAATCAAAGGAGCCCTTCCTTTATTGTTAAAGACAATGTCATTTATACATTTACATAAAGCGCGCAACAATAGACAACTCCCTATATGAATCTTGGCCTTACTGAAATTTTCAATCTACTTTAACCAATTACGGAACATATTCGTTATATTGGATGGTGGCTGGATATTAAAAGTAAAATGCACAATTCTCCAGATAGAGCGAGTAAAATTACATGACATAAAAAAGAAGATGAATGAACTCCTCCAAGTCACAAAAATATAATCTCTTAACTTCACCAAGGGAATGCTAAGAGCGTGTGTGAAAACCAGGGACTAAGAGCATCTCCATCCGCGCCACCATAGCCCTCCCATTGGCCCTAGATTCATACATGAAAAAGCCCCTAGGTAGGGGGCCCATTGGTCCAAAACGACCCAAAAAATATTGTGCGGCAACTCCTTGTCTGGCCCTAGCCTATGGGCCGGCTTGGCGGTGTTGGACACGCCCACCACATAGGATTCAGACATAGGGGTCCAACCTGTCATTGGCACGTAGGTCGGTCAACATTGTTTAATGACCCGCTAGGGTTCCAGTGAATCCAAGAGTAACAAGCTCTCAACTTTTACTTCCACGAATCATCGTAAAGAGATCAACAGATACAACTGATGCAATGGCGAGGACACAAGAAGTGCTCAAGTTATATCATAAATCTCACCAAAGCAACTAATTAATACAATGGAGAAATGTGAGAGGATTAACAAAGGAAGAGATGAACAAATAACTCCATGTTCTAGATCCAAAGGCTTCCCCTTACTTAGAGGAGTAATTGATTTGTGCAAAGTAGATCTAGATCTCCTCTCTCTTTTCCCTCAAAAAGATGTAAGAAGCATTAGAGGGATTGAGCGTTGGAAATCTCAACAAGGTCAAAAATAGATGAGGAAACTTGCTCAAAATATTGAGAAGCATTAGAAGGAAGTCACCTTAAAGAGGTCTCCTGAAAATCCAACAATTATGTAGTTTCTATGTGAAACCCAGGAACTTTCGGGCTGGCCTGGAAGTTTCTGGGCACAACTAGGAGCCTATTTGCATGCTCTCTGGACTCTTCGGAGGTTTGGGCCAGAAGTTGGCAAGGAACTTCCGGTGTCACCAACGAAAATCCACCATATGTTTTGCATCCGAACTCCGATTTCGATGAACTTGGGTTTGTTTTGAAACTAACAACAAGATCTGGAACACCATTCAGAGAAAACCAAATATCAGCAAGGATAAATTCACAAGGACAAAGCTTTGACCTCTATGTAAAAGAAGAACCAACAAAACTTTGAACATAAAAAATCGCGCCAAAAGTTTCATACGAACTATGTTTTTGATAAATCTGATCTTGTCTTGAAGACCACAAAAATGCATAAAACAAAAACAGAGAAAAGTCAGATAAGAATCAAGAAAGAAGATCCCAATGATGCAAAGGTTTAACCTCTCTAGAAATTATGCAGTCAACCTACATACTCGAGAGTCCCCTTGGTAGTATGACAATCGATCCTATAACCCGGTCTCCCAACAACCATCTTAAGACCGATAAATAGGAAACCTATCAAGTTTATACCTTTGCCTTGATTTGTTGGGTCGTGCCGGGTGCAACTATTGTACACAAAATCTTTTCCCTAGCACAACCACAAAGATCTAGCTCTGGGACGTGCATGGAGCCTTACCACTAGACACGCATGTGTGGAACTCGAAGCAACCTTTCAAGCAATGCATTCATTGTTCCTCAATTTGGATATCTCTATCGGCTTGACGATGACCATACCTAGTGTCGAACGTACTATGCATCTACTGGAGCCTGGGCGGTGGGTTACTAGACCTGGTCGCCAAGATCTGGGACTGGCGGCGGTGGTGAAGTGGAAGCCACTTCCTTTTCATGTATGTGTCGTAGACAGTCTAGCAACTCTTTTCTACACTACTCTCTTGGTCGATCACATCCCCGCCTCCACCGCCTTCTTTATATCGTTAGGTTGGTGGACAATTTTCCGGGCCCGCTGGGCTGTAAACCTTCTTATCCACCTGGAACCCAAACCTGCTCCAGCTGCCAAACAAGTTTTCCATATGTTGACTCGTGTCCCATTCGTTCACACTGCTTTCAGTCGGAACTCTTCCGGCTGACTCCTTTCATGCATGACTGTTACACGCGATAGGCAAATACACGATAAAGTTAAGCAAGATCAAACCAATGGGGACACGAGATTTTTACGTGGAAAACCCTTCCAACAAGGAAGAGAAAAAACCACGGGCGCCAGCCAGCAATACTTCACTATATCGGGGTGAGGTTACAAACCGCCGAGATTTACAATGTGTGGCTTATATCTCGTGTGGTGACTTACAAGATGTATTTATAGTGGTCCTGACTTACAAGATGTATCCCGCACACCGGTAGACCTCCTGCCTCGGCGCAGCCTCCGGCGAGGCCTCGCTCGCTTCGTCAGAACCCAGCTGCCCTTTATATAAATTTGGATCACAATAAAATAACAATGACTCTGCAGGTTCACATTCAGTCGGACCCACGCGAGGGTTACTACTCTCCGCTTCTGTCATGGCTTCAAGTCACAAAATTCCTTTGGTCGACTCGCTCCCACGAAGAACCAGACTAAAGCCGATAGTCGGTAGCGCCTTCTAACAAAGCGTTCAGACTCTCGAAATACATAAAGCCTTTATGACTTCCTGTCAAATGTGTCATATTGTCATTCCCTTTGCACCATGATGTTACCTCGTCAGAGCTATGAGCGAGAGCTTGTCATCCCTTAAATAGCTTTGACCCTCTACTCTTCATGCGACATTAATTCACCGGATTAGCTCTTAATCCTACTCTACTAACTCTTAGTAGAATTGCATGGCAATGCTTTCCAAATGAAACCACCCGAGTGGGCCTAGAGAACATCTCTCCGAGTTAGATAGGAAATCCCATCTTGGTCAACTACGTCACACAACTTGCTTCCAAGTTGGGCTGAAATCTAGCTTTATAATTGTCCTGTTACACATAATATTTGATAGACCCTAATTCGGCTATTTCACAACTCGGATCATACGAGGACCTCAATTCTAGGGATTGTGTCATACACATTGATGAGACTCGCAAATGACAACTTTCTAATTGCGTAGAAATCACTACACCAGTCAGAATATGTTTGTCGTTGTTGATTTCGATCTCAAATTCAAATATGTGTTAGCTGGTTGGGAAGGATCATCCCATGATGCAAGAATTCTTGTTGACATCATGGATCTATCTCATGGGAGTCTTCATCTACACCTGCAACACTGATATTTTCTATCTACTGCTATACGTCAATTATAGTCATGATTGCCTCATCCGAGCAGCTTCTTCATCAAAGTATCACGACTCTCGAGCGTGAGTTCTCTCACAAGGACCTTGGTACACTACACTACTTCCACGATGTTATTGTCTCGTGGTCCTCCCATGGCATGTTCCTCTCCTAGCAATAGTACATAATCGACATCCTCGGCCATACGGGCATGATCGAGTGCAACCCCTACTCCACTCTCGTCGACTCATACTCCAATCACGGTGATGATGATGTTGTCTTCGTTCGTCCGTCCGTCTATCTGTGCATGGTTTGTGCTCTCTAGTACACTGTACACGTCACCTTACCGGGTGTTGTGTATCTGATACGTCTCCGACGTATCTATAATTTTTGATGTTCCATGCTTGATTATATATCAGTGTCACATGTTTTTATATCATTTTGGCATGATTTATGGAACTAACCTATTAACAAGATGCCCAGTGCCAGTTCCTGTTTTCTGCTGTATTTTTATTTCAGAAAAGTTGTTATGTGAAGTTTCTCGGAATGCGCTGAAAATTTACGGGAATTATTTCCAAGCAGAAAGAAGTCCGAAGCCAGGAGGGCGCCCGAAGGGGAGGCACCCAGCCTCCAGACGCCCCCCAGGCGTGGCCCCACCCTAGGCCGCACCTGGGTCCCACCTGGTGCCCTCCGGCACCGTCTCGAGTTGCCCCTTCGCCTATAAAATCGTCTTCGACCCGAAAACCCTAAGTACTCGATCATATTTCCCAGAAGACGTCCGTGTCCGCCGCCATCGCCAACCCTAGTTTGGGAGGGTTCTACAGCTCTTCTCGACACCCTGCCGGAGAGGGGAATCGACACCGGAGGCATCTACATCACCATGCCTGCCTCCGGAGTGATGTGTGAGTAGTCCACCACGGGACTACGGGTCCATAGCAGTAGCTACATGGCTGTCTCTCCTCCTTGTACTCCATTGCTTAGATCTTGTGAGCTGCCTATCATGATCAAGATCATATTATCTGTAACTGCTACATGATTGTGTTTGCATTGATCCGATGAATTGTGGAAGTCATTACTTTTGTTCATCTATGTGTTGTGTTTTATCTATGATCTTGCATGCTCTCCGATGCTAGTGAATGCTTTGGCCAAGTAATTATTAGTGTTGTATGAGCGAGTATTTATGCTAGATAGTGGGTTCATGTCTCTCTTTGTCTGAGCTCGGGTTGGCAGAAACGATTAAGACTAGAGATGTGCTGTTGCCACTAGTGAGAAAACAGCGGTGTGATTTCCTTGTGTTATTTACATTGCTTACATTATGCACTTTGCTTATTGCAATGATCTGTTGTTCGCAACTTAATACTTTTGGGTGACATGCTGGATAGCGATCCCGGAGTGGATTATTAGTCATAGATGCAGTTGGATAACGGTCTATGTATTTTGACGTAATGCCCATATTAGATGAAATGATGAACTATATTGTTTTATGATAGCATTGTTGTGCGCCCACAATTCTGTCAATTGCCATGTTGTAATTTGTTTACCCATCATGTATATCTTTTGGAGAGACACCGCTAGTGATATGTGGACCCTGGTCCTATTTTCCTACATTGTTTACAACCATTTTAATAGCTTTTCATCATCATTTCTCGTGTGATCACGTCATAAGCAAGCTTTTTTTGGCGCCGTTGCCGGGGATTTGAAGAAGGCTTCTCGAACAACCAAGTCTTCCGTCAACACGCCACAAGCTTTTTCTAGCGCCATTGCCGGGACTGGTGTAGCGCCCTTGCTTAGAAAAGCAAGAACACATCGTGAAATATGCTATTCCCTGGATCGAGTATGGATAGCAATTCACAAATAGATGTAATACCATGCATCAATGTCAAATAATTATTACATCGCGAGATCCATAAATAAAATATTCTTTACAAATTGCATAGCCAAAGGCTAGCTTGAATGTAAAGTTTGGCAGCGGAAACATAAGTAGCACAGAGAGCTTCATCATCTTCATGTGCCACTGGCATACATGTTGGTTGCAAGCTCGAAAGGTAGACGTCCTCACGCGACATCGTAATAACCTGCAACATTAATGTTGCAGCCCAGGGAATTTGGGTCAATACCTTGTGACAGGCCGGCAAGTGATACTTTGGTGGAATATAAAATGGCAAGTCTAAATCTATATGCATATCTGGCTGGTGGAGTTGAAGGCTATTGCATAAAGCAAATTTTGTCCTACTTTTCACAAACATTTTTATTCTCAACTTTTCAATATGAGACACACCCATGGAACGCATCCAAGGTCTCATATACCCGAGTTCACCCATCAAATTTTATTATGAAATTGGAATGAGGAGATTTTCCATCGACATCCTTGTCCAGCTGCTCAGAATTGTCCGTAACCGGGGACACGGCTATGATCATAGTTTTACACTCTCGAGAGGTTGTGCACTTTCACCACAAGACTTCATCAACCCATTCTGTCCTTGACCTTCTTGAAGTGAAAAGGAAAGGTGAAGATGAAGACGAGACCTTTGGGAAACAGTCCCCTGTTCGTCAGACAGACCCATACCAGACATTCATCCGCTGAGAACTGTCGGAATCAGGTTCCTAGAACTTACTTAGTCAAGGCAGAGCCATAATACCAAGTGGCTGCACTGGAAGCAATCTAAACTTGGAGTGACTTAAATCTCTTTGTTCCTGGGTGGCCGTTCACAAGTGCACGTACTCAGTTAAAACCATGGAAATGGCCCTGAGCAGCCACTCAACTTTGACCACCAATAGAGCAAAACCAATTGCCACCCAGGTAGTTCATTAACTTAGTAGAGTTTTTATCCTTTCGTACTACAATAAAACATTTCAGCATAGCAATTCTAAAATCTACCAAGTTAATGGGTTCCTAGACCAATAGGAAAAGGTGGTATACTAAACAGGTCTGCATAGCAATATAGTAGTACACCTATCATGTATACTACTGAAATAGTCTACAATGCATATATAATAAAATAGTAGGACTTTCATGAAAGGGTGTATGCACTTGCCTTTTGGAACTTGTCGTTGCTCACACACTCTTCTCAAAGTAACTCGTAGCACTCCGTTCAATCTATACAATACAAACATATGACAATAAGCAACAATACAACAATCAAAAGAAACAAACATAACAACAAACATGGATAAAAACAAACAAAACTAGGTTGGTGGTCCAAGCTTCAATACATGATTCCATATGCAAAAAGAATCAATGCATTTAGGTTTGGGGTTTGCCATTTGGGTCAGGGGTTGGTCTGAAATCAAATTTGAATATTCCAAATTTGAATAGGTTGAAGGGTTGTTTCCAGGTTGTTGGGATTGGTCTTGCTCAAAGTGATCACACAAAAGAGTTGGTCAAAGAGTTTTTAAAAACATTATGAAACTGTGGTTTGCTAAACATTAACATTTAAATGGCCTTTGGCACACTTTCAATGTTTATGTTTAAAAAGGTGGTAGCTAGGCCTGGTTTTGGTCTCTCTGGACAGAGGGCTTCTAAACAAGGCTACTGGAATTGGATTCACTCAAAAATACATTTTTAAACTAAAGTTATGTCAAATTTACTCAAACTCCTCATTTGAAATTTGAATAAATATAAATTCGACAAAACAGAAAACTAATACAGCCAAAAGATTCTAATTTTCCTAAGGTTTCCAAAAAGGTATTATTTGTCTAATTTGGCCAAACAGAGAAAAAGATATAAAGGATCTAAGTTACAGGGGCTTTTCTGCAAAACTATCATTTCTATTTTTATTCCGGAATAGAAAAAGGATCGGCTCAGGGCTCGGCTCGGCTTGAGTTTGAGCCACGGCTCGGCTCGGCTCGGCTCGATCTAATCTTGGCCGTTGGAGGTAGATCGGACGACTGTGAGGCGTTGACAATACCAGGAGGCAGCTGGTCGCCGGAAAACGGGGCGTGGCGGCGGAGGCTCGGGCGGAGGAGGTCGCCAGCGGGAGGGAGCTGGGCCGCGGGCGCGGAGGGATGAAGGCGGTGAGGCTCGACGCGGGGAAGAGGATGGCGATGTCGGCGTGCTTGATCTCGTCCCGGCGTGGTGTCCAGGTGCAGCCAAAGCACGTCGCGCGGCGGACGGCGAGCTTGAGGCCTGGATGTTCCCGTCGCTGAGATGCTTCTGCGGGCTCTAGGAGGTGTCTACGGGGTGCAGCACGCCACAGCGAAGACGATGGTAGCAGCGGCGTGGAGCGGAGCTTCCTGGAACGGCGGTGATGTCCGGCTGAAGTCGCGGTGGCGGACGGCGTCCTCGGGTCGATCTTGCATCCGTCGATTCGCTGTGGAATAAAATCTAGAAAGATGTTAAAGATGTTCTCCGTGGTGAGGTAATAGGAGGAGACCAACAATCAGCGGCGGGGTCTCACTAATTCGGCCGGAATCGGAGAAACACTGCGACGGCGTTGCGGAGCTCCGGCGAGAAAATTAGGTGGCATGGGGCACGATTCGGAGAGGGCTTTTAGGGGCAAATGATGGAGGAGGTCGAGGGCTTTCCGTAGAAACAAACGGTGCTTCAAATGGTGTAGTAAATCGACGGGAATCATGGTGGAAGAGAAAAGGCATGGAGCTGTAACGTGCGTACGTTACACCGAGCTTGATGACGATCACGTCATGATGACGTCATCCCTTTTTTTCTGTTTCTTTTTCTATTTTCTGTTTTTCCTTTATAACTTTTGATTTAGAGCTCCAAATCAAGTCAAATAAAATTGTAAAAATTTGTAAAATTCCAATTAGTCAAAATAGACATTTAGTAACTATTTTTGGTCAAAACAAAATTACCAAAATACCCTTTTGATCAAATATGCCTTATATGGCTAATTGGGAATTTTCTAAATTAGGGTCTATAAATATCTCAAAATAATTAAATAAAAACCAGAGAAATAATATGAGTTATATCATTCAAAATGATAACTCATCTTCATATTCAAATAATTTAAGATAAAACATTTTGATAAAACAAAGCTTGCAAAAGTATTTAAATTATTTCCACAAATGAAATAGGGTTTATAATATCCCCATATTATTTATTTTAAAACAATAAACCAAAGGGGAAAATACTATTTGAAAACCCCATTTAAATTTTTTTTTCCAAGGCTTTAAAATTGAGATAGGAAGATAAAGGAATATTTAATTTAAAATATAACTTTGAAGATGTCAAAACAATCTTCTATAAAAGCTTTTCTTGATTTTTGGAGACTTTATTAATTATTAATAAAAGTTTTAAATTTTTATGATTTTTAAAACATTCCAAAATTTGGGATGTTACAACTGGTAAGCTTCAGCTAGGGGAGTTTTACACATCCTTTCACTTTACTTTGTTATTGTCTTGCTTAGTATATTTTTTTGTTAGTCTTGTTTTGCCTTTCGTTTGCTCTAATATGGGAAAACACAAAAAAATTAAAAATTCCAGCACCTAGTTTATTTCGGTTTTGTTCTGTTATTATGTCTTGTTCCTTACTTGCTATCAATGGTTACTTTCTGTGAGATTAGATCTTATTGGCAAGGTGGGTTCACGGAGGAACAACAGAAATATTATAAGGAATACTGCTTGTCTGAAAAAGGGAAACACTTATGGGCACAAATAAATAAATTGAATAGTCTTGCTGAAAACTTTTGCTCTACATATGATGAATCCTGGTGCCTTAATGAATCTTTTTGTTGTAGGAGGCATAAACACCTCCCTTTCCAATGTGATAATAATGATAACGAAGTATTGGCCTCTTATGCTATAGGAAACTATGATTTTGATAATCTTGAACAAATTGAAGAATTTGTTGTTTTCATGGGTGCCTATGAAATTACTTCTGTGCTTAAAGATATTGATGATGCTTCTTAAAAATCTGAAAATTTTGTTATACTTGGATATTGCCTTGAGTATTACAATGATAATCCTTATATTACTGAATTTCTTCAGAGAACTTATCCTCCAAAAGAAGAGATTGTTGCCTTGCTGGAAACCATGGAAGAAGAAATTGCTGAAGCTGAGATCTCATTGGATGAAAAAGAGCAGGAGAGTGAAGGACAAACAGAGGATCTACCTCCTAATGATAGTAACTCTCTAACTCTTACATTATATAATTACCCTCCATGCTTACCAAAGGAGGATGAATGTTATGTTCCCATGGATTCTCTTGAAATATCTCTTTTTGAGGAAATTGATGCTTGCTACACTTATGACCATGATTCCCCTATTAAACATCACCCAAAACACAACCAAACCAAAAAGAAATAGAAGGTAGAAATAAAATGGGATACGGTTGTTTATGATGACTAATGCTATGAAGTTTATGATGGTCCTGTGTTACTTGATGATATTAGTTGTAATACTACTGAAAATTATTATGAGAGAGGTAAATATGTCATTATGATTCCTATCATTATAAATGTTTTGAGGTTGCTCTTGTTCTACTTTTATATACTGGTTGCTTTATGCCTCAATGATTTTTATAAGAAAGAGTTTTCTCTCTCTATGTTGAAAGTTTTATTTTACCTTCCTATGCTTGTCACTATGTTCTTCATGGATTTATTTGTTTGCAAAATACCAATGCATAGGAATGTGGTTAGGCTTAAATTTGTTTGATATTTTCTTCTTGATGCTCTCTTTTGTTTCAACTTTTATTCTTATGAGAGCATCATTAAAATCTTTTTGCCTAGCTAAAAGGCGTTAAAGAAAAGCGCTTGTTGGGAGGCAACCCAACTTTTTGGTTTCTTTGAGTTTTGGGGGATGTTACTACTATAACAACTAGCAAAGTGGCCTGCGCACATGCGCGGGCAACACTTTTAGTGTTCGTCGAGCATTTCTGATACTATTGTTCTTAATATTTACTTCAGATGCATTTGATAGCATACTAAAGCATGATGTCAATTTAATGGATCCTCACCCACTTTAGTTTACTGAATTTCCAATATAATTATCGTGTTTATCATATTTATTTTGAATCATAACAAACACAAAATCTTGACAAAAATAAATTAATTTTATACACATTAGAGTATGTTTTGTTTTGCCAAGCACAACACCAATTTGAATGCATCCTTGAGTAACGATGGCAGAGAAGGTGCCATTATCCTTTTTTCTTCACTTAGCCGTCCCATACAACCCGTACATCAAAGATTTCAACTAATGCACACAAGTATATATATTGTTACACGACAAAGCAAAATCATATTGTGATGGGAACAATCACACAACCTTTCACTTGTTAGCACATCCTAATTAGAAAATTATTATTTAGGCACCAACACATGGAAGTTGTACTTAGCAGTTAATGCTGGTGCAGAATCTAAGTAAAGTAATGAATCATAATCATGTATTCATGTGTTCTTGCATGGTCATTTGCTCGATACCGCTGGCAATTTAGCATGGTCGTCTAGGATTTCTTTTTCTCGCAAAAGCAGCAATGCTACATCTGTCAAAAATAATGTTGAAGAGATAAGTAGTCAAGTGCACATTCAGAAATGTAAGATAAAAGTGTCTAGAAATAAAAGAATCTGAGAGCGTCGTTTTTGCTCCTAGGCTACAAGGAGCACAATTTCCAAAAATCGAAAGTGATTTTTGGAAGTATAAAAAAATCTGATTTTTTTTCATACACACATATGTGCATTACATATCCCTAAATTTTTGGTAAATAATAAGATATATTTTAGGCAACACAAAAAAGATGAAATTGTAGCTCCAAAAAGGGAAACATAACTCGATTTTGCTCCCCACATTTTTTTTGTTGGCTGCATCTGGAATGATATGTTGGGGAAAATATGCTACACACACATGTACAGCTACTTCTATATTTTTTCAGAATTCTTTTATTTAAGAAAAAGTTTATGAATTTTTAAACTATAGAGCTCTGGAGCTCTGGATCTTAAGCGAGTTTTCAGTAAGAGTGCATGCTATATGACTCAGAAGGCTACATTTGGTACTATTTAAAGGATCCATTCTAGACTCCATTATACCATTCATACATTTCAAGATAAGTAGATGATAGAATTATACTCCAAGGTATACATGTGTGTGTATTATAAATTCAAAATGAAAAGTGCATGTTTGTATTAAATAAAAATTAATAAGTAGATGTGGCTTCTGGGTTGGTCAAATCATTAAATCTATAAAAAGATGAAATGAAAGTAAAAAGTTTTCATTCGAGTAACTACTGCCCATAAATTTACGTGTTCCATGAATTTTTAGTTATTATCTTATCTACAATGCTATCATGACCCAAGCTCTCGTACCGAAAGAACATAGAGGGACCATGTAAACTGGAGCTTAGATAAAATTACCACTATGACTGATTCCACTAAATTACGAACCATGGAATATAGGATAGCATATCATGCATCCTTTCAATACACAAGCTTTTACGTGGAAGGGGCAGACTAAAAACAAAGAGATACACATCATGCATCATACTTTTATTTTCTAACCGTAGCAAAATTTGGATCAAGAATTCAAGATAATACACCTAGAGGGCAATTACGTAGTACCGCTTCCCATTTAACTTCATGTTTTGTTAGGCCCTTTGTTTGATCGAATTGAGGTTCTACATAATTTTTTCATCCAAATCTGTAGTTTAAAATAACAAAGTAAATGGTACAATAAAAAGCTGATATGGTAAAGCAGAGCCAACTGGACATACTGGTTGTCATATATGGACTTCTTTGGTGTATGCAATTAACAATGGTAGTGTGGTATGGGGCTCACCTTTTGGACCTCCACAATGTATATACGGTTGGATAATACATTAGACCTCCGCAAGGGCATGCCATGTCTTGTATATCTACAATTAACAAATTTAGTGGTACATGAGAAATCAAATAAACATAAATCAATTTGGTTAAGCTAGTTTGACATGCAATCCAATCTTTCTGAATGGTGAAAATAAGTAAAGTATAAATGGGTCGATGCAAAAATCTAAAAGCTCATTCTCTAAGTAAATAGAAAAAATATTGTGAGGGTGCTTAGTGAAATTTGAGAAAAATGTTCCAGTCGAAATATAATGGTGTCTTAAGCGAGATTTGATCAGTGATATCACAACCAAAAGAGTGGTGAAAAATTGTGGGGAAGGTAGTGGAATGTTTGTCAAACAGAAGATATCAACTAAGATGTATAAATATACAGATCAAGGAAAGGGAGGGGCGTTTCTGCACCCGGGTTTTTCGTAATGTGCACATGCACCTGGTATTTTCGAGCATTTTTAAAAAATAGTAAAACATTACGAAAAAATCTGAAAAAAATTGGTGACACACACATATGAGTTTTTCATAATCGTGCAAAATTTCGGAATGAAATGACAAATTATGTGCTCTGTATAAAAAAGACAAATACAGTTGTCAAAATTAGATCTAAAAACACAAATTTGAAAACACAGATTTTGTCTTTTTTGCACAGAGCACAGAATTTGTCATTTCATTCCGAAATTTTGCACGATTGTGAAAAACTCATATTTGTGTGTGTCACCAATTATTTTCAGATTTTTTCGTAATGTTTTACTATTTTTAACAAATGCTCGAAAATAACAGGTGCATGTGAGCTCGGGTGCACAAATGAATTTCCGTCAAGGAAACAACTATATATCTGTAAAGATGATGACCTGCAAATGAAAAATCGATCAACAAAACCGTAGATAGGTGCATCTCCTTGAGCGCTACAACAACTTTTAGAAAGTATCAAACATATGTCTCTAGGCTTCTTGTACGATTTAAAAATTACAAAAGACATAAATGTATTAATAACCAAAGAAAATTTCTCACCATACCACTCGTTGCTTCCATGTTTCTGCCAAAACAGTGGACGAAAATATAATTTAACTCCTATGTAGATGTTTGATCCTAAACTGGAAATGTCCTGCATGAAGAACAACATAAGGTTACAACATCCTCCAATATTCTCAAGAAAATCTGGAACCTCACAGCAAATCGCGTAAAGGAGAATGGAGTATGTCACTCTTTTTTCTGTATATCAAAGCAAGAAGATGTAGTACAACACACCTAGCTATTCTTGACGATGATGTAGGTTAAGACAAAATTGATTAAAATATTAGCTAGCATAGAGTCTATCTTCATAGTTTGTACGACAAAGTGAAAAATCATATGCCATATCCATTGTCCAGTAGTGTGCAAATTTTCAGGAGTTGTCCCTAGTATGATATGACCTATGAATTTAAAAGGCTAGCTGATCTCAAATTATTTTGTCATGACATTACATGTCAGGAACCTCGCGCGTCGGCTGTCATACTTGTTTTACTGAATCTTGAGTGTTCATTACTGATGCTCTTGAATCCAACAGGATATTCACGTCATTATGGACCTCCAAACTGAAGTCGCAAAGATGATCAACTTTTAAGCGAACCATTACGAAAGCTATTAATATTTCTTCGATCTACATTCGAAATAAATAAATGATCAACTGAAATATGTATCAGTACATGGTACCAACAATTTATAAATGTATGCATTCACATGGGATTGAGATTGATCTTCGGTAATTATTTAGTCCACGGCACCGCAATATGAATTAATCATCAACTAATTAAGCACACATCTCATGTAACCAACTCACGTGCACATGAGTACATGACCCGCTCTGAGGACTCCATACAACTACAGCGAGCTTATCAGCATGCAACAGATTCTTATAGCATCGGGTTTGCTGTATAATTGTGCTGGATGAGCACATCCTACATATCTATACCTCACGGTTTGGTTTGGTCCGTCATTCGAATTACCCCTAAAGTTGATAAATATTACCCACCAATGCCACATGTAAGTTAAAAAACGTTTCAGAAGTTGTCTGACAAAAAAACAATTATTTCGGCCGTCGCCCACACCGATTGGGGTATTTCTTTCCGTCGCCCCTTCGTGATTTTCTCTTCAGAGTTTAGATACCGGTCCTGAGCTTCTCCTACCTCTTTAGGTTCTGGCCATGGACACCAGACTGGGAGCTTCGGCAATCGGCAGGAGGTCGGGTGCTCCGATCTGCGACGTGGAGTCCGATTCTGGTGCCCTCTCGTTCGATGGTGTTGTCCTCTCAAGATTAACTCGCCGGGTTGACCTCTGACTTCCTGCTCGAGGTGGAGCACTCCATCACCATGAACGGTACATCGGGCGCTCCGATGAGGGACAACCATCCGGCGACGCGTCCCTAGCAGTGGCACTGCAGCGTATGGCAGGTCCGCAGGGCACGACAGAGTACGTCAACGTCCGCACAAGGTCAATGACGGGTCCTGCTGCTCTTGCCAGACCGATCACAGCGTGCAATGCATCCATCCAAGACCTTGCCGATGTGGAACAGCCTGCTGTTATGTCCCTGCTCGGCGTCCCAAGGCCACACAACATCGTTGCCCAACATGACCTTTCTCGAGGCAACCGAATTCACGGACTCACCGGTTGAGTAGTTATCCGTGCGACCACACAGCATAGCTGCTTTGTTCGTTCTGCTCTGTGCGAACAAACATCGTATTTTTGTGGTTCTGAACCTGTTACGCAAAGAGAGACACCTACAGCCTAGACGAAACCAGAATTAGGTTGGGACAAAGTGAATATGTTGCAATTCTCAGCGATTTAAGCTGGTCTTGATGTTCTGTGAAACCCTGATGATCACTGAATCTGATTACATTCTGTTGTGATTTTTTTTCCAATCCTAAGGAAAAATATATAAAGGGTAAATTATCCGTTTGCCATCAGTTCTGTCCATGTACTCAGTTTTGCCCCTAGCTTGGAATCGTCCTCAGTTTTGCCCCTATTATGTGCGCAAGGACTCGTTCCGTCAATTTGCGCCATCTCCGTCAGGTCAGCGTGTTTGACTCGGCCCTTACAGGTGGGACCAGGCGGAGGCCATCTCCGTCAGGTCAGCGTGTTTGACTCGGCCCTTACAGGTGGGACCAGACGCGTTACACAATCAGACCGTTGCTGGCCGATGCTTGTGGGACCCAGTAGATAACCGTTGCTTGTGGGACCCAGTAGTAAGTCGCCGTTGCTGGCCGCGGGTGTGCGATAAAATCCCGGCAGAAGGCTCCACCGGATGTCGCAGCGGTGAGCAGCAATCAGCCGAGCATGCGACGGGGTTGGAGGCGGACACGCGCAGAGGTAGGCGGCGACCCCTGTTGGTAACTAGGAGCCGGGAGCGGGCGGCCGAGAGGGCGGCTGTAATGCCCGGGGTTTTTCCCCAAATTAGATTTTGCTTGTTTTTCTTTTTGCATCATCATGACATCCGTATCATCGCATCGCATGTTTTTGGCAACAAAAATTATTTTTAGTAAACCCTATTTTATTTTTCTAAAATTGTCGGAAAAATATTTTATCGAGACAGTCGTCTCCGTTTTCTAAAATTATTTGTCAAAATTAAATTTGCAAAATAAAAATGTTTTTGAGTTAGAGAGAGAGAGCAGCCCAGCTAGCTAGGCCCAAAAGCCCAGCAAAGCAAACCCTAGACCAAACCCTAGCCAGCCCCCTGGTCTTTTTCCTTTCCCACCCCCTGCATCTTGCAGCCACCCTCCTCCCCTTTTGCGTTTTCGCGGAACGGTCCTTCCACCTCCCTCTTCTTTCTTTTTCCCCCTTCTTTCACTTTTCTCTCTTCTTTCCTTTTTCTTTATTCCTTTTCTCCATTCTTTTCTCCCCTGTTCCTCCCGTGGCTTTCTTCTTCACCCGGCTCGATCCCGAGTCCCCCACCACCTCCACCTCGCCGGCCAACTCCAGCTCGCCGCCGGACGTCCCTCCCCCGGCCCAAGCTCCTCTCCCTCGCCTTCCTCCTCCTCTGCTCATACCGGCTGCGGACCTCCACCTCCTCGCGCCCCCATCTCCTCCTTTCCTCCGGCCGTCTCCCCTCCGGCCAGCCCCTCCCCGAGCTCTCGTCGCCGGCCGCGGTGCCTCGACCTCCCGCCTCCGCCAGCCCTTGCTCCTCCCCCTGCCTTCCCGAGCTGCTCCGCCCCCTCCTCGAGCTATGGACGCCGCCGTCGCCCAGCTCGGCCCGGTCTCCGCGCTCCCTTCCCGACCCCTTGACGCGCCGCTCTCCTTCTTCTTCAGACCGGCGTCCTCACCTCCGTCCAGTCCTCCTCGCACTCCGCCTCCCGTGCGTCCCCGTCGTCCCATCCTCATCCCCTGCTTCAGCCGTCGCCATCCTCAGCTCGCGGCCGAGCTGCTCTTGCCCGAGCCGCGCCCTGGCTCCCTTCCCCGTGTCGTGTTGCTGCAGGTGCTGCTGTCCCCGTCCCCGATGTCTCCGTGTGCGCCGTTTCTGACCCCTGCATGTACGTCTCCGACGCGCCCGTCACGTGCTCGATGATTTGCCCGCAAGGACCCGGTGTTTCCCGTCTTTGTGCACGTGCCTGATGTTGCCACCGTGTCGTGCCTTCGTGCCGATGTTCCGTCTGTATCCTTTCCCGATGAGTTTCCCCGGTGCTTCCCCGATGTGTTTCCCGGACGTTCTTCGTTCCCGTCGTGTCTCCGATCCCCGACGGTTCCCCGTTTCTTTCCCCGATGTTTCCCGATTCTGTTTCCCGATGCCGTTTCCCGACGGGAAAAGTTCCCCAATTCCGTTCCCGATGACATCCACGTCGTGAAGACGATCCCCGTTTCCCGTCGTGAACCGAGTTCTCCGTTTTCCCCGACGTGAAGCACCGTGAAGGCCGACCCCCGATGCTCCGTGAACGACTACCACGACGACTTCCACGACTCCGTGCAGCGACAAGATCTTCCCCGACCGGAACCGCCGAGTTCTCCGATGCCGTGTACCCCGACACCGTGGACCCCGTCGACCTCGAAGCCCGGAATGCCAAGGTCTGCAACGACGACGACCCGAGTACGACTACTTCCACGACGTCGACTACCTCGACTACTTCGATTCCGGACGGACGTCTACCTCGACTACTTCGACTACGACGACTACTTCCTCTCCGATCCGAAGGCGGTGGTCCCGAATCCGAAGTTTTCCCGAATCCGATGTGCGACCCCAACCCTAAACCCCTATATGCCATATATATCCGTATCTTCTAAAATCATGCATCATTAATTAACATCGCACCCTTATCCATTTAGTCGAATTAAATCAATTTAATTATGGGATTTGTCCGGTGCATCTATATTGTGCACCGATCCCATTTAAAATGCTTTGCCATGTGTTAGGGAATAAAATTGGACAACATTTAATTTGTCATGCATCATGTCATCAACATGCCGCTTCTTTTGCCGTAGAAGTAAAATGCATCTTTTGCGCTTCCAGTGTTCGTTGTTTCTTCGGGAATAGGACGTTGAGTTGATGTGAGCAACGACAGGTTCTGCTACCTCTACCGGATTGCAGGCAAGTGATACTCCCTTGCTATCTTTGCTTGTCTTCTGTCTCTTACTCGTCCTATCTTTTGTTCCTTGCTAGCCTTATGTCACGATGCTTGTGTCTCGATCCTATATGCATGTTTACCTTGCAGCCATGATATAGCCACACCCCCACATCCTATCACCCTGTGGTTTGTTTACCTTGTTGGCCTTGCGAGTCGTAGTGCATGCTTAGGTGCTTTGCTTGAGTCCTGTTATCTTTTTATCTAGTCTTGTTAACATGATAGCTATGCTCAACTAAAATGGTAATCTTTATTTTCTGTTGCGATGGAATAACTTAATTAAAGATAAGGCACCGGCGGAAGGCCAATCGTGGTGATTTGTTCTGCTAGTGTCGCCTAGGACCCGAGTTCTTTTCCGCTGATCCAAGACTGAGCGCACTAACCACATGTGGGAGTTCTATGGGCCTCCCCGCAATCTATTACCGGATCCTCAAACCTGTCCAGGATGCCACAAGTAGTTCGGGTGTTTCGTAGATTTTGCGGACCGTGCGTTAACCGCATGTGGAAGGAGGGGCAATCGTATGAGTGTTCCCTCCCGAAGCCGTTCACGCAACGGTTAGGCCCACCTCGAAGCTTCGGCCGGACTCTCAAGGTGGATCAGTCCTAGCAAGGTGGCTCCCTGGACTTGTTTGTATTGAAGGGAAGTATTGCGTCGAAACCTCCACCGGTACACCTCTAAGCGAGAGTTTCGATGCGTGTGGGTTCATTGGTGCATCCCTGCAGGGTGAAATCTTTTCGAAAAGCCGTGTCCGCGGTTATGGACGACTTGGTGAAATGCGCTGGCTAAAAAGATCATAGACAACTTGCACCTTATGATGATAATAACTTGACTAGTAAGATAGATTACTTGAATAATAATCTGATTAAAACTTGTCCACCGTGTGAGTGCCCGGACTTCTTCCTCGTGGGTTGAGGATACGAGGGAGTCGTTTTAGGGCGGGTTTGTTTGGTGTGTAGTATAGTCGGTTTCTTATGCGCTCTCTTACCTTGTCTCTGTTAGACGAAAGTTGTAGCGTGTCTCTATAAGTTGTTAGTGCTGCTTGCCGCCGCCTCAATCGCTAACCCTCTTTCCCCAGAATTCCAGCTTTGATATCTTGTGAGTATTACTTGCCAGTACTGTTTATAGTACTGACCCCTTCGGGGCTGCTATTCCAATGCAGCCAACAGGTTTGAAGTCTGACGACGTTAGCTTGGGAATCCCTCCGGCTTGGCCTGGGCAGGGATATGGTGCCTTTGCTTATCTTCAGGACTCTTAGTCCAATTTGTATCTTGTCCGTAGTCGGACGTTACTCGCTTCCGTTGTTATTTGGATCTTTGTATTGTATCTTTGCTCTTGACTCGGTGAGTCGTTGTTGTATATATGTTATTTTGTGGGTTCCATCGAGAACTGTTGTAATGTTATCACAATTCCACCCGCATAACGTGTGTGTTGCGACGTGCACGTTATGCCTGGTGGGCGTCCTTTAGGATCGTTATTATGCGGATTTGGCGGAAATAGCTAAGTCTGCATAGTACCGATCTTGGGGCGTTACAAAGTGGTATCAGAGCTCTGGTTCTTCGATACCCCGCGGGTCCAGTCTGCCTGTAGGATACCCTAGCTAATGGTCGTTGTTTCTAGAGTGTCCAAATTATTTTTGCTAAAAGTTATTTGAAAATATCTCAATAGAACTCTGGTTTATTCCTTACCTCTATTCTATTCCTCCTCTTACCTTATATGTTTTAAATCTTCTCTCTTACCTATCTTCCGAGTCATAGCATCTTCGTGGGTGGACGATCTCTTGCCCTTTTATCCTAATAGGTCCGATTTTGGAAGCATCTCGACGGAAGGCCATCGCCATCGACGTGAGCAAGAACCTCTTGTTAGTGGTGTCGAGAAGATCAACATGGTGCGAGAAGATTCGATAGTTTAACCTCCTCTTCTCCCCCCGGCGGTAGCGTGGATCTCGGGGCGAGATCCCTTGTTAGTGGTGTCGGTTGTAATGCCCGGGGTTTTTCCCCAAATTAGATTTTGCTTGTTTTTGTTTTTGCATCATCATGACATCCGCATCATCGCATCGCATGTTTTTGGCAACAAAAATTATTTTTATTAAACCCTATTTTATTTTTCTAAAATTGTCGGAAAAATATTTTATCGAGACAGTCGTCTCCGTTTTCTAAAATTATTTGTCAAATAAATTTGCAAAATAAAAATGTTTTGAGAATTGCGAGAGAGCAGCCCAGCTAGCTAGGCCCAAAAGCCCAGCAAAGCAAACCCTAGACCAAACCCTAGCCAGCCCCTGGTCTTTTTCCTTTCCCACCCCCTGCATCTTGCAGCCACCCTCCTCCCCTTTTGCGTTTTCGCGGAACGGTCCTTCCACCTCCCTCTTCTTTCTTTTTCCCCCTTCTTTCACTTTTCTCTCTTCTTTCCTTTTTCTTTATTCCTTTTCTCCATTCTTTTCTCCCCTGTTCCTCCCGTGGCTTTCTTCTTCACCCGGCTCGATCCCGAGTCCCCCACCACCTCCACCTCGCCGGCCAACTCCAGCTCGCCGCCGGACGTCCCTCCCCCGGCCCAAGCTCCTCTCCCTCGCCTTCCTCCTCCTCTGCTCATACCGGCTACGGACCTCCACCTCCTCGCGCCCCCATCTCCTCCTTTCCTCCGGCCGTCTCCCCTCCGGCCAGCCCCTCCCCGAGCTCTCGTCGCCGGCCGCGGTGCCTCGACCTCCCGCCTCCGCCAGCCCTTGCTCCTCCCCCTGCCTTCCCGAGCTGCTCCGCCCCCTCCTCGAGCTATGGACGCCGCCGTCGCCCAGCTCGGCCCGGTCTCCGCGCTCCCTTCCCGACCCCTTGACGCGCCGCTCTCCTTCTTCTTCAGACCGGCGTCCTCACCTCCGTCCAGTCCTCCTCGCACTCCGCCTCCCGTGCGTCCCCGTCGTCCCATCCTCATCCCCTGCTTCAGCCGTCGCCATCCTCAGCTCGCGGCCGAGCTGCTCTTGCCCGAGCCGCGCCCTGGCTCCCTTCCCCGTGTCGTGTTGCTGCAGGTGCTGCTGTCCCCGTCCCCGATGTCTCCGTGTGCGCCGTTTCTGACCCCTGCATGTACGTCTCCGACGCGCCCGTCACGTGCTCGATGATTTGCCCGCAAGGACCCGGTGTTTCCCGTCTTTGTGCACGTGCCTGATGTTGCCACCGTGTCGTGCCTTCGTGCCGATGTTCCGTCTGTATCCTTTCCCGATGAGTTTCCCCGGTGCTTCCCCGATGTGTTTCCCGGACGTTCTTCGTTCCCGTCGTGTCTCCGATCCCCGACGGTTCCCCGTTTCTTTCCCCGATGTTTCCCGATTCTGTTTCCCGATGCCGTTTCCCGACGGGAAAAGTTCCCCGATTCCGTTCCCGATGACATCCACGTCGTGAAGACGATCCCCGTTTCCCGTCGTGAACCGAGTTCTCCGTTTTCCCCGACGTGAAGCACCGTGAAGGCCGACCCCCGATGCTCCGTGAACGACTACCACGACGACTTCCACGACTCCGTGCAGCGACAAGATCTTCCCCGACCGGAACCGCCGAGTTCTCCGATGCCGTGTACCCCGACACCGTGGACCCCGTCGACCTCGAAGCCCGGAATGCCAAGGTCTGCAACGACGACGACCCGAGTACGACTACTTCCACGATGTCGACTACCTCGACTACTTCGATTCCGGACGGACGTCTACCTCGACTACTTCGGCTACTTTGACAATGACGACTACTTCCTCCCCGATCCGAAGATGGTGGTTCCGAATCCGAAGTTTTCCCGAATCCGATGTGCGACCCCAACCCTAAACCCCTATATGCCATATATATCCGTATCTTCTAAAATCATGCATCATTAATTAACATCGCACCCTTATCCATTTAGTCGAATTAAATCAATTTAATTATGGGATTTGTCCGGTGCATGTATATTGTGCACCGATCCCATTTAAAATGCTTTGACATGTGTTAGGGAATAAAATTGGACAACATTTAATTTGTCATGCATCATGTCATCAACATGCCGCTTCTTTTGCCGTAGAAGTAAAATGCATCTTTTGCGCTTCCAGTGTTCGTTGTTTCTTCGGGAATAGGACGTTGAGTTGATGTGAGCAACTACAGGTTCTGCTACCTCTACCGGATTGCAGGCAAGTGATACTCCCTTGCTATCTTTGCTTGTCTTCTGTCTCTTACTCGTCCTATCTTTTGTTCCTTGCTAGCCTTATGTCACGATGCTTGTGTCTCGATCCTATATGCATGTTTACCTTGCAGCCATGATATAGCCACACCCCCACATCCTATCACCCTGTGGTTTGTTTACCTTGTTGGCCTTGCGAGTCGTAGTGCATGCTTAGGTGCTTTGCTTGAGTCCTGTTATCTTTTTATCTAGTCTTGTTAACATGGTAGCTAGGCTCAACTAAAATGGTAATCTTTAATTTCTGTTGTGATGGGAATAACTTAATTAAAGATAAGGCACCGGCGGAAGGCCAATCGTGGTGATTTGTTCTGCTAGTGTCGCCTAGGACCCGAGTTCTTTTCCGCTGATCCAAGACTGAGCGCACTAACCACATGTGGGAGTTCTATGGGCCTCCCCGCAATCTATTACCGGATCCTCAAACCTGTCCAGGATGCCACAAGTAGTTCGGGTGTTTCGTAGATTTTGCGGACCGTGCGTTAACCGCATGTGGAAGGAGGGGCAATCGTATGAGTGTTCCCTCCCGAAGCCGTTCACGCAACGGTTAGGCCCACCTCGAAGCTTCGGCCGGACTCTCAAGGTGGATCAGTCCTAGCTAGGTGGCTCCC
Source organism: Puccinellia tenuiflora (assembly GCA_012064385.1). Classification (NCBI taxonomy): domain Eukaryota; kingdom Viridiplantae; phylum Streptophyta; class Magnoliopsida; order Poales; family Poaceae; genus Puccinellia; species Puccinellia tenuiflora. The sequence goes on from QRDG01001409.1 coordinate 881,643, forward strand.
TGGACTTGTTTGTATTGAAGGGAAGTATTGCGTCGAAACCTCCACCGGTACACCTCTAAGCGAGAGTTTCGATGCGTGTGGGTTCATTGGTGCATCCCTGCAGGGTGAAATCTTTTCGAAAAGCCGTGTCCGCGGTTATGGACGACTTGGTGAAATGCGCTGGCTAAAAAGATCATAGACAACTTGCACCTTATGATGATAATAACTTGACTAGTAAGATAGATTACATGAATAATAATCTGATTAAAACTTGTCCATCGTGTGAGTGCCCGGACTTCTTCCTCGTGGGTTGAGGATACGAGGGAGTCGTTTTAGGGCGGGTTTGTTTGGTGTGTAGTATAGTCGGTTTCTTATGCGCTCTCTTACCTTGTCTCTGTTAGACGAAAGTTGTAGCGTGTCTCTATAAGTTGTTAGTGCTGCTTGCCGCCGCCTCAATCGCTAACCCTCTTTCCCCAGAATTCCAGCTTTGATATCTTGTGAGTATTACTTGCCAGTACTGTTTATAGTACTGACCCCTTCGGGGCTGCTATTCCAATGCAGCCAACAGGTTTGAAGTCTGACGACGTTAGCTTGGGAATCCCTCCGGCTTGGCCTGGGCAGGGATATGGTGCCTTTGCTTATCTTCAGGACTCTTAGTCCAATTTGTATCTTGTCCGCAGTCGGACGTTACTCGCTTCCGTTGTTATTTGGATCTTTGTATTGTATCTTTGCTCTTGACTCGGTGAGTCGTTGTTATATATATGTTTTTTTGTGGGTTCCATCGAGAACTGTTGTAATGTTATCACAATTCCACCCGCATAACGTGTGTGTTGCGACCTGCACGTTATGCCTGGTGGGCGTCCTTTAGGATCGTTATTATGCGGATTTGGCGGAAATCGCTAAGTCTGCATAGTACCGATCTTGGGGCGTTACAGCGGCGTCGAGATCCCCTTCATCACCGGCGGCGGGAAGATTGCTGTGGATGGCGCGGCCGTCTGCTGCAGCTAGAGGGGACGTGTGCGGAGGCGTTGAGATCCCGATTGGCTGCGGGCGGCCGCCAATCGAGCTCCATGTCTTCTTCGAGCTCCCGCGCCATCTCGCGGATCGAGATTCCGGCGGGCATGGAGATGCCGGTGTTGCTCTGTCCGCGGTGCAGGGGGGAGGTTGTTCGGAAGATTTCGGGGACACTGAAGAACCCAAATCGACCGTTCTATGTGTGCAAGAACAAGGGGGTAAGAATCGGGGCAATTTGACTCTTTTCGTGGTCGGGATCATTGAGCAATACAGTTGATCTGTTTGGCTTTCATGCAGGTAAAGCATTTCTTCCTTTGGGTCGATGTTCTGGCCGAGAGACTGATGAATGAACTGCTAGAGGAGCACGAGGAATGGCTTCCCATCCTGCCACAGACGACAGCGGCCGCAGCGCGAGCTCCGGAAGAGGAGATGCAGGGCGGAGCACACATTGAATCAATAGAGGTAGCTGTTGAGCTTAGGAGGTTGAACCAGAAGGTTAGGATGCTCGAACAGCGAGCACAAAAACCCATTTGCAATTGGTTTTGCAATTACATTTGGGCATTTGTGGGTATAGTGATCGCACTCGGTGTTTTTATGAAATTGTATGAAAAGGAATGAATTTGGGAGGGATTTGTATGCTTGAAATCTTGTGAAAAATGTAGAAGAAATGGGAAATTCAGAAAGTTTCATCAGTGAAATTCAGTTAAATGCTCTGCCTTTCTGTAAAAAAACTTTCTATTGGGCCAACTCTATCCAATTAGGCCCATTCGGGGTGGGCAAATTAGAAGGGTGGGTTGTGCCGGAAAAAAAAGGTGTAAAATGAACAAAAAATGGGGTTTGGCTGGGAATCGAACCCAAGACCATACCCCGTGGTTTTGGGGAGTATAGTGTTGCGCTAGTGACCGTTAGGGCTGATGGAAGGACTTTGACATGGCAAAGGAAGGAGACTATACATAGTGAGTTCTTTACTTGGTTTAGGGTTTAAAAACGCATTTTGTACTGAATGTTTTGGACACACGTGAGAGTGGTTTTCCTTTGGGTTTTGTACTTAATTTTTGGACACGCATGTTTGCATGCACACAGTTAGATTATAGTTTACTCATAGTTAGATTTTTTCAACACATTGTTTTCCCTAGAAATTGCTGTACACATACCCTTTTATAATAACTCTTTATATTATATTAGCACGGACGGGAACGTATACATATATATTAAACATTGGCCCCTTTTACATATAGATAGAGGGGCCCGACGCGGATTACATATATTAAACAAAAAAAATGCAATAGGGCCCTAAATATAGAGGGCCCTAACCTAACCGCCGCCTAGCCGCCGGCGGTTGGCCTACTTCTTCCACCAGTTCCACGCCGCCGCCCTGGCCGCCATCTCCTGCTTCTGCAAGGCCTGGCGATTGGCCTCGCGCATCCTGGCGTCCTCCCTGTCAGGGCTCTTCTTGATGTGCCGCCAGAGAGCCTTCTCCTCCGACTTCTCCCTCGCCTCCTCCTCCCTCGCCAACTCCTTCTCCTCCGCCTTCTCAAGAAGGTCGAGAAGGCGGTTCTTCTCCTCGTCGGAGCGGTTGTCGACGCGGTCGGGGTCGGGGCGGTGGAAGAAGTAGGCTGACTCGTGCAGCACCTTGGCCTTGCGCTTCCGCTTGGCAGAGGGATCGATGCCCAGCGCCTCCGCCGTGATCTCCGGCTCCCACCAGGGCCGAGCCTTCGGCTGGTTGTCTTCGTCGCTGACGGACTCGGGGCTGGAAGGGAGAGAGAGCTTCGACATTGTAGAGGCAAAGGGGCTGGAGAGGGATGAGAAGAGGGAAGAGGAGGCAAAGGCAGTATTTAAAGACTCGACGACGTGTGAATTAATCGGGGTAGATGAAAGCCACTGTGTGAAAACGTAAGAAGATAGATGAAGAAGCAACGTGGAGAATCGATGCATTAGGCGTAGGACAGGTAGCAGTACGTGCGCGCATTAGGCGGTCAAAGCGGTGCCCTGCGTAAATATATGATGCGACGTGGCATGCGTGCATTTAAACCCTGATGAAATCCAAAGTCTCACGCCAAAGTCTGCATAGCTGCGTGCATTTAAACCAGCCCATAGTTCCACGCCAAAGCCTGCATGGTGCGACGCGACATGGTGTCATCTTGAAAAACGAGGCGTGGTGCAAGCCAGCTGCGTTGCTGCAAATAGCGCTGGTGAACGTCGAGGTCTACGTCGAGGTCTACTCTGGAAAAACTAGGCATGCAGGTCTACGTCGAGTTCTGCATGCATCGGGCTGGTGAACGGGGCCCAGTAGTCAGTGGCCGTTATTGCATGCACAACGTCATTTTCAATCGTTTGATCATAAGGAACGGTGCAGATCGAGTACATGGATGCAAACCTCGATCAGATGCTACGGTTTTATCAGATGCTACGATGTTTATTCGACCTATATAATGTGGAGAAGAATCGCAGAAGATGGTTTTTGTAATATGGGAATCTGTTATTTGAATTCAGAATGTAAATTTCCTATTCTTCGGTGAGTTTTTGAATTTTTTCATTTTCAAAGTTTTAAAACCACCTCATCTCCACCTTGCCTAAATAAGAAATTGACGCGAAGAAACTTGTAATTTGAATTTGAACGTACTTTGAATTTCTTCAAAAGTTTGAAACTTGTGTGACATCCAAGTCATTTCTAAGTTGTTATGCTCGTGTTGGAAACAATCCTAGCCCTTTTGGTAGGGTAACATCTCCAACAACCAATCGGCTCTACAAAATGAGCTAGAAAACGCCCGAAAGGTAGCCCAAACAGCCCCATTTCTAATCCGACCAATTTTTCGACCTTCTCTAAATGACCTCAAACTCTAGGATTAACATCTAGTGCACTAATATAGTGTTCTTTACCAATATCAAGTCATTTTATTAATCTATAAATGTACAACATCTCTTCACCCTTTGACTTATACGGCAGAAGTGAGAAATCACCACCATGTACATGAATTGTTTGGTTGAATGTACTTATACTTTCTTTATCAACTGAAATGGTTAGTATATGACATCAGAAGACTACGTGTGCAGATTTTGCATTTTTCTGATGTTTTTTGAATATCCTATGAATATTTGAATTTGGGTCAAACCGTAGGGTTGACCAACATTTAAACAAGTTTAAAACATGAAAATGAAAAACTAAGCCTGGATCCTTCTTATTCACTACAAAATGAAGCTTTGGGGAGGTTTCCCAAGATTTCATGTTGGAAAACTTGGACTTCATTTGGCAGAAGTGAGAAATCACCACCATGTACATGAATTGTTTGGTTGAATGTACTTATACTTTCTTTATCAACTGAAATGGTTAGTATATGACATCAGAAGACTACGTGTGCAGAGTTTGCATTTTTCTGATGTTTTTTGAATATCCTATGAATATTTGAATTTGGGTCAAACCATAGGGTTGACCAACATTTAAACAAGTTTAAAACATGAAAATGAAAAACTAAGCCTGGATCCTTCTTATTCACTACAAAATGAAGCTTTGGGGAGGTTTCCCAAGATTTCATGTTGGAAAACTTGGACTTCATTTGACAGAAGTGAGAAATCACCACCATGTACATGAATTGTTTGGTTGAATGTACTTATACTTTCTTTATCAACTGAAATGGTTAGTATATGACATCAGAAGACTATGTGTGCAGAGTTTGCATTTTTTTGATGTTTTTTGAATATCCTATGAATATTTGAATTTGGGTCAAACCGTAGGGTTGACCAACATTTAAACAAGTTTAAAACATGAAAATGAAAAACTAAGCCTGGATCCTTCTTATTTACTACAAAATGAAGCTTTGGAGATTTTTCTGATTTTTTTTGAATTATTTTGATTGTTTTCAAACCCTAAACCCTCTCTCCCTATTCTACGAACTCTGAACATGTTCATAGGTGATAGCTCATTTGTGTGAAGCCTTTTTTCATGAAAATGACCTACACCAAGTATATATTTTTTTTCTCATAATCTTGTCACATATGACGGCTATGTGCGCAAGAATTTCAACATTTTGATTTGTTTTTGAATTTTTTAAAAACATTTGAACTTGATTTCGACAGATCACTTCAAAAAGTGATTTTTCAAAAAAAACGCCCCTATACCGAGTTTATATTTTTTATGGTAACTAGGTCTCCTAAATGGACGAACCCCGTTGAGTTTGTATTTTTTCAATTTTTTGTAATTTAGTTATGATTTTTTGAAATCTGGTCAAACCCTAATAACCCCGTTGACTAGCTCAAAACCCCGCAGGAATGCTCCAAACCCTAGCGTCGAACGTCCGCCGTCGGATCCTACCAAGCGCCAAACACCACCCGTCAGATGTGGGGGCAGGCATGCGCGATCCGCGCGATGCTGGTTCTGCTTTCTGATTAGCTACTCTTTGCATCGGACGGTTGCGCTCGGCTCAGCCACAGCGATCCGCGAGACGCTCGTTCTGCGCTCTGATTGGTTGGTCCGCGAGACAACCAATCAGAACAGCGATGGTTTCTGCGCTCGGATAGGTTGGTCTGCGAGACATGGTTCAACCATATGACAGAAGGAAACATATGATTTTCTATTAAAATCATCCAAACATCAGTTCAAAAAAAAATCATCCAAACATAGTTGTACCATAGGTCATTCAACATAATACAACATCATTCATAATGTTTCATAAATTATTCTTGGTTCCAACTCAATCTACACCGCGTCGAGGCTTCTTTGCCGCTATGCTCCTTGTGATTCTTATGCTTCTTGCCACTATGCTCCTTGTGATCCTTGTGGTTATTGCTTCTTCTCTTCTGCTTTTGGCAGTCTTCTTTGAAGCAACCACAGAGCTGTACAAGACAAAAAGGGCAGTGAGAAAATTTTCAAGTGATAAATGTACTAGTGTTGGCAAGATTGACATACCTGGCAGAACTCACAATCACAGAATGTTGTGAACCATCAGTTGGAGCCTCATTTGGAGCCACATTGTCACCATCAGTTGGAGCCTCATTGTCATCATCATTTGGAGCCACAATGTCACCATCAGTTGGAGCCTCATTGTCAACATCAGTTGGAGCCTCATTTTGATGATCATGGTCCATTTGATCAAAAGGGAAATCATTTGAACCTTCATATGGAGCCTCATAAGCAAAATCAGATGGACCATTTTGATCACCATCAGTTGGAGCCACATTGTCATCATCATTTGGAGCCACATTGTCATGCTTTGTTCCAACCGGCTGCTCATCATCATCATCATCATCATCATCATGCTCATGCTCTTGCTCTGTTCCAACCTGCTGCTCATCATCATCAGTTTCATCCAAACGCTCTCCGAACGCTGGATCTACTGCGTGATCACAATACCTACCGAAATGACCAGACCCACCACACCTGTTGCACTTACGCTTCCTCGCTCCAAGTCTAGCTCCTTCGCTGCGAGCTCTTATTCGACTCTTCCTCGGTCTACCTTTTGCTCTCTTCAGAACTGGAGCACGGAGCTTGAATCCAGGGTTCACTACATCCCATTGATGTTTTCCCTCCAAAGTAGGTAAAGGAACTGCATATGTGTCTTTGAACCTTGCAACAGAGTAGTACTCATGCACATATTTCTGTATGTTCCCTGCTGGACCTGACAGAGTGGTGATGAAAAACAATGCATGAATGCATGGCAACCCAGTTATCTGCCATTGCCTACAACTGCAAGTTCTAGATTCTAAATCCACTAGATATTTCCATTCCCTCTTGTCTTTATCCATAAATGCTACCTCTGCTTTGGTAGCCGAGCAAAGTTTCATGCTCATGTCCAAGCCTTCAGTTTTTTGCTTCAATTCATTCAACACGGCAGGGATGACAATGTGGCCCATGAATTTTGCCGCGGCTATATTTGCACGGAAATGAAACTTTTCCATGTACTCTATTCTTATCTTGTCCAGCAAATCCACCATATAGAGACCCTTTAGTTTTCGGATGGTTGAGTTGAAAGACTCTGCAAGATTATTGTGCACATAGTCAACTTTGCTCAGTTCACTGAATTGGCTTCTGGCCCATAACTTGGAGTGGTGTGTTTCCAAGTATTCCTTCATTTTCTCATTCTTGTATAACTGCCTCATGTGATAGTTGTGCTTCTTGACACTGCAAGTCAAAGCTGCTGGCCATAAATTGTCGCTATACACTTTTCCTTTGAATTTCTTCGCAAAATTTGCAGCAAGATGACGCATGCACTCCCTATGCTCTACTCTAGGGAACACATTGTCCACGGCCACTTCTAAACCCTTGTAGGCATCAGTATGAATTACCAACCCATTGGGATGTCCAATAGCCCGGTGCAGATTCTGGAAAAACCAAGTCCAGCTCTCCTCAGACTCTGTCTCCAGCACACCATACGCAACTGGAAATACAAAATTATGTGCATCAACTGCACAAGCTGCCACTAACTGTCCTTTAAACCTCCCTGTCAGAAAAGTAGCATCAACAGCCAAATACGGCCTGCAGCCTACCAAAAAACCCTGGCGACAAGCCTCAAAGCAGACAAAAACACTCCTAAAGCATTCCTTGGTCCTTGTCACTCCCTTTATTTTGTACTCCACCATGTGGTGGTCAATTTTTACAATACTACCTGGGCTGGTCCTCTCCACTTCAGCTTTGAATGAATACAATAATTCAAAACTTTCCTGCCAGTCACCGTAAATAGAATCCAAAGCTTGATTTCTACCATTGAACACCCTCATGTATGGTAAATCAATCTTGAACTTCTCTTTGATGTTCTTCATCAATTCCTTTGTACCAATTTGATTGTCTTCTGTCACCCACTTCTTTACTTCTTTAGCCACCCATCTTGACTTGGCTCTACTGATTGTTTCCTTCCTAAGTGTTGATTCCTTGCACGTGTGGCTAAATGGGTTCACCTTCACCTGAATATTTGTGCTCTTTCGCATTTTAGATGCATGCATCCTCCATTGACAACCCTCAGTCGGACAATGCACTCTGTAACGAACTTTATCGCTCTTGTCAACTTTGAAATAGCGTTCTGCCTTGATGCAGTACGTCACAAGTGCATTTCTACACTCATTCATTGATGAATAAATGGAACCTTGTTCCATCAATGGGTTCTCACGGTCCCATTCAATAGGTGGAACATCGTCTTCGACATCACTCAAAGCTTCGTTGTCTTCGTCTACAACCACCGCGTCAGCCTCATTGTTTCCAGCCCGAGATGCTCGTCGTAAATTCCGAAGAACATCAGGATATAGCCTTTCTTCTTCATCCGCATAACTGGAAGGCTCCTCCACTTCAACGGGGACCCTTCTTCTGCTGCTGCTGCCCACGCCGCTCGAGGCACCACGTCCTCGTGCACTGCCTGAACTTCTCTGGCTAGAACTGCGAGCACCACGACATGATACAGCCCGAGAAGATGCATCATGTTGGGAATATGCCCTAGAGGCAATAATAAAATGGTTTATTAGCATATTCATGTTTATGATAATAGTTTATTATCCATGCTATAATTGTATTAACCGGAAACATAATACATGTGTGGAATATAAACAACCAGGTGTCCCTAGTAAGCCTCTACCAGACTGGTTCGTTAGTCAAGAGATGGTTAGAGTTTCCTAACCATGGACTTGTTACAGTCACTTGATAACGGAGTCATATCATTAGGATTAATGATGTGATGGACAAGACCCGATAATAAAGAGTTGCAATTGATCGTGTCACACAAGTTTCATTGCCAACACTTTTAGTATGCCAAGTATAGTTTCCTTAGACCATGAGATTATGTCACTCCCGTTTACCGGAGGAATGCTTTGTGGACATCAAACGTCACTTCGTAACTGGGTGATTATAAAGGTGGCTTTCAGGTATCTCCGATGGTATTTGTTGGGTGACATGAATCAAGACTGAGATTTGTCCTTCCTTATGACGGAAAAGATATCTCTGGGCCCTCTCGGTAATATAGCATCAAGAAAGGTTGCAACCATGTGATTAAGTGTTAATCACAGAGATCCTATATTATGGACGAGTAAAGAGAATTTGCCAGGTAACGAGATTGAACCAGATATGGAGATATCGACGATCAAGTCTCGGGCAAATTAAATATCGGTGAGACAAAGGGAATCGTATACGAGATTAAGAATCTCCGGCATCGTGGTTCAATCGATAAGGAACTTCGTTGAATATGTGGGAGTCAATATGGGCATCCTGGTCCCGCTATTGATTATTGATTTGATCATGTCTGCATGTTCTCGAACCCGTAGGGTCACACACTTAACGCTCCGATGTAGCTAGGGTTAGCGATGAGATAATTGATGGTATGTACGAATGGTGATTCGGAGTCTCGGATGGGATCCCGGACGTCACGAGGTGTTCCGGAGGAGTCCGGAGAATAAGATTCATATAAGGAAAGTGGTTTCCAGAGGTATCGGAAAGGTTCCGGGATTTTCTGGAAGGGTTCCGGAATATTCTAGAAGGTTCTAGAGGAGTCTAGAAGTGGGGCCCATAGGAGTATGGGGTCCACGTGGGATAAAGGGGTGGTGGACTGGCCTAGGGCCAGCCGCACCACCCAGCCCCAAGGGGCCCATGCGGCAAGGGCTTAAGGCCCATGTGGGGAGGGGGCAGCCAAAACCCTAAGGGGTGACTTGGGGGGCCACTCCTCCCCAGCCGCCGGCCCTAGGAGGGGGTGGGGCGCAGCCCCCCTGGTCTCCTATATAAAGGGGGGGCTGGGGAGGGCAGCCGCACCTATGTGTGCTCCCCCCAGGTGCCCTAGCCGCCACCCCCCTCCTCCATCACCACCTCCTGCGCCACCCCTCTCCCCGGAGGGCTGCCGCCATCACCTCCACCATAGCTGCTGCACCACCCCTAGATGTAGGGCTGCTGCACCATGTCCTCCTTCCTCTCCTCTTGCTTGGCTTGGCGAAGCCCTGCTCGTGGAGACTACACCATCAACGCCACCACAACCGTCGTGGTGCCGAGATCCATCTAGCCATCTCCACCTTGCTTGCGGGATCAAGAAGGCGGAGATCTACATCGAGCCGTACGTGTGGATACCGCGGAGGTGCTGCTCTTGCGGCACTTCATCGAATTGGACTTCGAGGAAATACATCTCCTCGCGACTAGATGAGTCTAGTTGCGGGGATCGACTAGCCAACCCCTGCACCGACAAAACGCATTTGTTGATCTTCAAGGGTAAGAGATTGGATCTCACCTTCGCTACCTTCGTCTAATAGATCTAGATCCTTGGGGTTTCTTCCGCTTGTTTCGTAGGAAAATTTTTGTTTTCTATGCAACGACCCCATCAGTGGTATCAGAGCCTAGATCTATTCGTAGATGTTGGTGCGATTAGAACACAAGTGTTGTGGGCGTTGATATTTTATGTTGCTACCTTCTCGCGTGCACTTTGCGTCTTTGCGGTATTGTGAGATTGAAGCGGCCCGGACCAACCTTACTCGTCCACGCACGAGAGACCGGTTCCACGACTGACATGCAACTTGTTTTGCATAAGTGGCTGGCGGGTGTCTGTTTCTCTTGCTTTAGTGAAGATGCAATTTTCAATGGAAGGCCTTTCAAAAGGATGAGTAAATAAGCAACTACTATATCACCGTTGTGGTTTTGCGTAGATTAGAACGGTTCTATCTCGTTGACCCAAGCCACGTAAAAATTGCATAAACAAAGTAGAGGACGTCTAACTTGTTTTTGCAGAGGGGGTCATGTGATGTGGTCTGGCCAATATGTGATTTGTGATAATGTATGCAATGATCATGTTTGTAATCTTTCACGACTTGCATGTCGATGAGTACGGCAACCGGCAGGAGCCATATGGTTGTCTTTTATTTTATGTGACCAGCGTGTCATTGAATCACCATGTAATTGCTTTACTTTATTGCTAAGAGTAGCATTAGTTGTAATTGAAATAGTTGGTGGACAACCATGGTGATGGCGCCACGATGATGGAGATCATGCCGGAGATGGAGATCATGCCGGTGCTTTGGAGATGGAGATCAAAAGCATAAGAAGAAAGGCCATATCATATCACAATTATGAATTGCATGTGATGTTAATCCTTTTATGCACCTTATTGTTATGCTTAGATGTGATCACGATGGTAGCATGATAAGGTGATCTCTCACGTTAATATCAAGAAGTGTTCTTCCCTAGTATGCACCGTTGCCAAAGATCTTCGTTTCGAAGCACCACGTGATGATCGGGTGTGATAGATTCAACGTTCACATACAACGGGTGTAAGCCAGATTTACACACGCGAAAATACTACGGTTTCCTTGACGAGCCTAGCATGTACAGACATGGCCTCGGAACACAAGAACCGAAAGGTTAAACACGAGTCATATGGACGATATGATCAACATGGCGATGTTCACCTTTGAAGCTACATCTCACGTGATGATCGGTTGTGGTGTAGTGGATTTGGATCGTGTGTCACTAAACAACCAGAGAGATGTTGAGTTTAGTGGGAGTTCATTAAGATGAACTAAAATTATCATAAACAAAAGTCCAGATGTCTTTGCAAAAATCCTTGTAGATCATGGTCGACTACGGTAGTCTGTTCGTTGCTGAATACTGCGTCTCGATGGGTCATTTTGTTAAGTGGTACCTGTATTTGAAAGAAGTCCTAAACACCCATGCTCAGCTCTACGTGCTAGAAGAACCAATAGGAGATAAACCCAAACATTTCTGCAAGCTATGAAGAGTACATAGAGTGGTTTTGAACCACCTACTTGAAAGTCAAGTGGATGATGTGCATCTTCATGAATTCTGACCTAAGTAGACAATTCAAGAACTTGATTGCAATGGAGATTGTTGATGAGCTGAAAAATAGTTTTTCAGCACAAGTTAGAATTGTAAGGTTCGAATGTCTGAACGGTTTTCTTTCACCCAAGATGGAAGAGAACACTTGCTTGGAACAACACCTGAGGAAAATGCATAAGATGATTATACTCTGGTAGACGTTTGGAACCACGAGATGAATGACAATTTCGCGATAGATGGGGTGCTACGCTAGCTTCTCCCCAGATTCAAGAATTATGCCGGAGACTATGTCATGGGAAGGGATTTGATCACTTTCTGTGAGTTTGTGTCTTGGCTGCGTCATGTCAAAGTGGAACCCATAGCAAGAGAAGTTGACAATGCAGAAAGTATATATTGATATACATGTTAAGTGTTTAAGTCCATATTGCAATTGTGGCAGTTTCGATAAGTATTTGATACTCATTCTGTTTTATGAAAACAGAACCTGCTGCTTGAGATTTGCATAAAGGATATGGGAAGACGTTGCAGAATAGTGGCAATCAAGGAGTTGATGCTGGCAACGATCTGTCTCTACATTTATCATTTGGATTAGAGGATTTGAATAAGTTTTGTAATCGAATTAAGTGTGATTTTAATTAGTGTGTCTTGCTTATGTGAGACGGTTATTCATGTTAAAGACAATGGTTGTTCTATTTTCATGAGTGATCCTTTTTGGAAATCACAAGTTTCGATTATAAGTGTATTATTCTTATTATAATCTAGATGATAAATTGGTTGAACATTTATAAAATAAAAGACATACTAAAATATCCAAAACTTAATAATGACAATTGTTTTAGTCGTGCTAAAGATTGAATAAACATTTTGATGTTTTATCAATGCGCCTTGTTGAAGGAGTATGACTAAAAATGCCACCCTTTGGAAGTGTGTCATGAGTTGCCGAAGATAAACACAAGTGTTGGTTGTATTTTCAGCAAATGTGAGATGTCATTATTTTGTGAACTCCATCATAAATGAAATGATTAAATAGGTGTATTTATTCGAGTTATGATATTTGATGAGATCTTCTGGAGTTTAGGATATTAAGTTAACAAGAAAATTGAGTCTTTATGATTTGATCAAAAGAGACAAAATATTTGAGTTATATGTTAGTATGTGGACTTGTGACAAGTGTTATCACAAATTACAATGTTTAGAATATTTCAAAGGAGTTTGATATGTCCTAAGATATTGTAATCACACACTATTTGATATTGTGTGGTCTCAAAGAAGGGTTTTATTTCGGAGGTTTGATAATAGCATTTAGATTTATTTGATAAACACTCTGTTTAGAAATAAGGATCTATTTAATGATTTGCATTTCGCATATGAGTTATGTGAAACAGTGGTTTCATTAATTATGAGATAATTAGAAACTATTGCAAATAAAGTTTGTAGTATATTCATATGTGACTATGAATAGAGATTCCACAATGAGAGACTAAAAGGGACAAATCAATTGTTGATTGTGTTAAATGTTTTAGTGGATTTATCGTGAAAAGGTTTCATTGATAAAAGAATTGATGGAATGGAAAAGCTAAAACCTTGCTTGTTTATGTATCAAGTGGCACATATGTAAAGTGCTATGTTGGTTAAAACTTGACACATAAAGGAATTGATGATGGTGATCATTGAATTTCGGTTTAGCTTGTCTAAAGAAAAGTAGGATTCAAGAATATAAAATTTTGTCAGGTTACAAAATAATATTCATGATTTACTTGTCATGTTTGAGAAACAAGACATACCTACGAAACTACAAAGAAGAAATAGAAACCTTAAATATGAAAGTGACTAAGAGTCATCCTATGTTAAGTTTAAATCACAAAGTAATTGTTGCTTGATTTTGTGAAAGTGATGTTTCACATATTTATTCCTCAAAAGGGGTTTTGCAGGGAATAAATAAAACTTAAAGCTAGTAAAGTACTAGCGTTTCGTATAAAGAGTTCTCGATATTAATAGTTAATTAAGTTTTTTGGAGGTGTCCAAAATATCGAGAAAATACACAAGTGTGATCTAATTAAAATATGTGGTGACATATATTAAGTTAGAGCAGAAACTGTTTTCCAAGATCAAAATATGTGGTGACATATGTTTGAGTGGGAGCTAGTCAATCATGGTCAAATATAGAGATAACATATTTCTGAGTGGGAGCCAAAGTGGTTTCACAATTTAATATGTGTATGGTGTATATTTGAGTGGGAGTTTACAACATCTTGTCTGTGTGAAATGGAGATTTCATAAACGTTGTAAATAAGCCAGGAACCAACTTATAACTTGTGAAGTTAGTTTTGAACATCAAATATCCATGGAGATGGATGTATCTATGGAGGATAGATATGTTTGATAAAGCATTATGTCATGATGTTTAACCTAAGTAAGATTTTGAAGGAGTTCAAAATAAAACAAGAGAAGAAAGGTTCATCTGCTTGTGAAAAATAGGTGAAACATTGAGTTGATAACTCAGTACAAAAATGATGGTTGGAGGATATGTTAGAATTCGCTATGAATTGTTCATAGGTCTAAAACATATAAGAACCATGTGTTTGTATTTGACGATATGTGACCCAAGTTCTTGGTTAGAAGAACATGTTAAATGAGGAGTCATTTTTCATGGAGTTGAGATCTAGAGATTGGAAGACTTGGTTGAAGTCATAAAACCAAACTAGATTGGAAATCTCATAATATCAGAGTAGCGCAGCGAAAGCATGATCGAAAATATCGAAGTGACATGATAGCACTGTCGATTTGTGAGTCTACAACATATAGGAGTATATGATTAATTCAAGGATTAAAAGGTATAATATTATGGTTTGAGAAATTTTGTTTCAAGACTGAGTGAGTTCCGGGTGCACATGCTATGTGAAAGTCCTCTTGACTGATCATACGTCATGTAGGCATAAACGGGAAACGAAAATCTCACTCTGTAACCAAATATATTATATTCATCATATGATGATGAAATTATCATGTGATGATAAGAGGTTTATCATGTGATGATAAAGTAATGTCAAATTAGGTGACATTGACGTTTTGCAAAGAACATAAAGAACTGTATAGTACAGAACACGGACATAACCTCTTCCACGAGCAAACATGATCAGCACTGAGACTCCATGAGTGTTAGACACCATGAGTGTTGGATCGAGAAAATGTAAACTAGATTATTGACTCTAGTGCAAGTGGGAGACTGTTGGGAATATGCCCTAGAGGCAATAATAAAATGGTTTATTAGCATATTCATGTTTATGATAATAGTTTATTATCCATGCTATAATTGTATTAACCGGAAACATAATACATGTGTGGAATATAAACAACCAGGTGTCCCTAGTAAGCCTCTACCGGACTGGTTCGTTAGTCAAGAGATGGTTATAGTTTCCTAACCATGGAGTTGTTACAGTCACTTGATAACAGAGTCATATCATTAGGAGTAATGATGTGATGGACAAGACCCGATAATAAAGAGTTGCAACTGATCGTGTCACACAAGTTTCATTGCCAACACTTTTAGTATGCCATGTATAGTTTCCTTAGACCATGAGATTATGTCACTCCCGTTTACCGGAGGAATGCTTTGTGGACATCAAACGTCACTTCGTAACTGGGTGATTATAAAGGTGGCTTTCAGGTATCTCCGATGGTATTTGTTGGGTGACATGAATCAAGACTGGGATTTGTCCTTCCTTATGACGGAAAAGATATCTCTGGGCCCTCTCGGTAATATAGCATCAAGAAAGGTTGCAACCATGTGATTAAGTGTTAATCACGGAGATCCTATATTATGGACAAGTAAAGAGAATTTGCCAGGTAACGAGATTGAACCAGATATGGAGATATCGACGATCAAGTCTCGGGCAAATTAAATATCGGTGAGACAAAGGGAATCGTATACGAGATTAAGAATCTCCGGCATCATGGTTCAATCGATAAGGAACTTCTTTAATATGTGGGAGTCAATATGGGCATCCCGGTCCCGCTGTTGATTATTGATTTGATCATGTCTGCATGTTCTCGAACCCGTAGGGTCACACACTTAACGCTCCGATGTAGCTAGGGTTAGCGATGAGATAATTGATGGTATGTACGAATGGTGATTCGGAGTCTCGGATAGGATCCTGGACGTCATGAGGTGTTCCGGAGGAGTCCGGAGAATAAGATTCATATAAGGAAAGTGGTTTCCAGAGGTATCGGAAAAGTTCCGGGATTTTCTGGAAGGGTTCCGGAATATTCTAGAAGGTTCTAGAGGAGTCTAGAAGTGGGGCCCATAGGAGTATGGGGTCCACGTGGGATAAAGGGGTGGTGGACTGGCCTAGGGCCAGCCGCACCACCCAGCCCCAAGGGGCCCATGCGGCAAGGGCTTAAGGCCCATGTGGGGAGGGGGCAGCCAAAACCCTAAGGGGTGACTTGGGGGCCACTCCTCCCCAGCCGCCGGCCCTAGGAGGGGGTGGGGCGTAGCCCCCTGGTCTCCTATATAAAGGGGGGGCTGGGGAGGGCAGCCGCACCTATGTGTGCTCCCCCCAGGTGTCCTAGCCGCCACCCCCTCCTCCATCACCACCTCCTGCGCCACCCCTCTCCCCGGAGGGCTGCCGCCATCACTTCCACCATAGCTGCTGCACCACCCCTAGATTTAGGGCTGTTGCACCATGTCCTCCTTCCTCTCCTCTTGCTTGGCTTGGCGAAGCCCTGCTCGTGGAGACTACACCATCAACGCCACCACAACCGTCGTGGTGCCGAGATCCATCTAGCCATCTCCACCTTGCTTGCGGGATCAAGAAGGCGGAGATCTACATCGAGCCGTACGTGTGGATACTGCGGAGGTGCTGCTCTTGCGGCGCTTCATCGAATTGGACTTCGAGGAAATACATCTCCTCGCGACTAGATGAGTCTAGTTGCGGGGATCGACTAGCCAACCCCTGCACCGACAAAACGCGTTTGTTGATCTTCAAGGGTAAGAGATTGGATCTCACCTTCGCTACCTTCGTCTAATAGATCTAGATCCTTGGGGTTTCTTCCGCTTGTTTCGTAGGAAAATTTTTGTTTTCTATGCAACGACCCCATCACATCCGCCATACTAGGTCCAATTGCCGGCACAACCACATCATTTTGCAGTCTCACATGAAATTTCTCCTTCTCCTTATGCTTAGCAAACATGGTAGCGAGTTCTTCATCATTTGTAACTGCCACCCATCTGTTTCCCCCATCGTAGTATTTGAATTCCACTTCATCATGCAAACCCCAAGGATATGGACTGCAAATTACCTCCCCAAATTGTCTAAAACTCCAATTGCAATCCACTGGCAAAGGATAATCGAAACCTCCCGTGAATTTCTTGTTATTCTCTGCATCGACGACGTACCGGTCCCTTCTAATATTCAGTAAGAAAGCAAACCGCTATTCCATCCTAACCAGAAAAATAGAGACGAATTCAGCACACCACGAAATGCGAATTCAGCACGCCAATTGCAAAATCAACATAAACCGAGTGCGTCTCATGTCTAATCGAATGTTCAAATGCAGAGGTGAGCTCCAACTTACCCCTCGGGAACCCAGTCGTGGATGCGGCGGGTGTCCGGCCCGACGATTGCCTCGCCAGCTACTCCACGGTCGCATCCGCTCTCCATTTCGCCCTGGAGTTCACCCTCTTACTTCCTCTGCCTCGCCAACCCCAGCGCTCCCGCCGGGCGCACGGAAGGAGCCTCGCCGCGGGTCGAGCAGCTGGTGGGCGCAGCGGGACAAGCTGGTGGCGGTGGAGCAGGTGACGGCGGAGCACGGCACGCTGGAGCACGTTGCGGTGGAGGTGTTGGCTCTATACGCGGGACGGACGCGGCGGCGCAGGTGGCGGCCGCGGAGGTGGCGGCGGCAGCGCAGGTGGTGGCGGCGGCGCAGGTGGCCGTTCGAGAGCAGGTGTCGTGCACGGTTAGGTCAGGTGGTGGCCGTTATTTCGCGCCGTCGCCGGTCCCACATGTAAGAAGTTACCTGGTCCCACCTGTAAAATGCGGACCAAGTCCACTAGCGCCTTGCCCGGTCCCACCTGTAAGAAGTAAACTGGTCCCACCTATAAGACGCGGACCAAGTCCACTAACGCCTAACAGACGGAATCCGCTTCAGACTGGCCGTTTGGCCTCGTCATAGCAGCTGCAACTGAAGTAGTGGCAAAACTGTAAGCCATTTGAAACTAGTGGCAAAACTGAGTACTACCAAGCCTCTAGTGGCAATCTGTTAAATGACCCATATATAAATGGTGGCTGACGTAGCAAAGGAGTTCAAAAAATTCAACCAATTGATCTTCCTCTCTTACTTGCAAAAATTAAAAGGAAGAGTAACTCTAGCACATGCACTCGCCCAGATCGGACGTCGGGTGCTGTGCCTGACTAAGTTCCGACCTGTGCGTCCAAGACCATGTTTCCTAATTAATAATACACAACCTCTCTAATTTTTTTGATTCATATACTTGGCATCACAACATTTACCGCTTTCAGTTGTTACATGGATTTTATTTTAAGGATAGATTATTTGAAACACAGTCCTTTTCTCATGAGTATTGCTAAATTTAGGCCGAACACATATACACCGTAAATATAATTAGTTTTGACAAAAAGTGGTTATGGAACTACTAGGCACCCTCCTACGTCCTATAACATCATCGAGCTATTAATCGAATTTCCAAACCTCACTAAAAGCTATCATTTTGAAGACAAGAACTTCCAAATTTTGACGAAACCTCGTCAGAGGGCGGGGAGTTCCCGCATTGCATTATAGAAGAAAATAATTGATCCAGTTTAGAAAGGGAAACCGGACACAAACCCCATACATTGCGCGGTTAATTTACGGGAACCGGCAAAAACCACTCACCCTCTAATCGAGCTTAAGGCACATCATCAGAGCCAGATATTAGAGTCCCTAGGCCCAAGACCATCAGAAGCTCCTTATACCCGGCACAACCAAGCAACACAACCCCGAGAGCACTTACACAACAAGAGAACTCACGCCTAGCCTCAAGAAGACATAATTTAACCATTAACTTGTACCAACTCACGAATTGCCCGAAGCGCCGTCAGCGAGGTAGGTTGTTTGCACAACCGCATGTAAGGCTTCATCTTCTCTTGCACCTCTTCTTCGGATCCTTTCTTTGAGGTCGTGTCCTTTGGCAGTTCTCCGAAAGCCTCTGCCAATCTGAATTCAGCTCGCTTAGAAGTGGGGATGGTGCAATCTTTGTTCTTCTTCTCCAACCTACCACTTCGCCTCCCGACCCAAGAGGAGCCGCCTTCTAGCTGCAAATTAATCGGTGTATCGAGCAAGGATAGCGGTTCAGTGCAACTGAAGTTGCTCAAAAGCTCATCCAATAAGGTGGGCGAAGTCTGGGAAAACAGCATTCCATTGCCACCAAGCGAGATGTCGGGCTCGAACACCTTCAAGCTGTGAGACTCTCCTGGCGCTGTCAGCTCCAAAGGCACCTCCGCAATAGAGCTAACGGCCAAAGAGGCCTCGGTTAGCTCCACTTCCTTGCTAGCTGACACGGCTTCATCAACCTTATGCTGCTCCTCCAAGCCTGTAAGGGCGATCTTGGTTGGGGCAGAAACCACGTCCGAAGGATCATCCATGTGCTGCACCATTACTCTACACACCTCAGTCGAGCAGCTAGCCCCAACAGCCGCACTGGCATCCTTAACATCAGACTCGACAAGCCGTGCAGATTCCTCAATCTTGCTTGAAGTCAAAGAATCCGCGAGAGCAAGCTTTCCGCCAATATCCTCCATAAGCTCCCAAAGTCCCGAGACCTGGTCAGTCCAGCCCTGCACAGCGGCGACCAAGTCGCGGAGGGGCAAGAATACCTCTTCCAAGCGAGCGGCAAACATGGCCTGCAGTTCAGCACTCAGTGCCACAGCCTGAGCTTCAAGGAGCGGCTGCAACGACCCCAAAACAACCGCAGGGATGCCCGCATCAATGGCAGCCTCACCCGACCCAGAAGGAGCCTCCAGATTGGGCGTATCCTGATGGGTGACAACAGATGCCCACGAGCGCCGATCAGAGAGGGCTGGAGGCGATCGGCTGCCAGGGAGAGGTGCCTGGGGCAAGTCCTTCGAACGACATGAAGGCGCTGGAGGCGAGCTGGAGAGGTGGTGAGGCTCTTGACGGGCTGAAAGGCGCGCAAAGCAATCCCTCTCACGGTGACCAGGCTCGCCGCATCCCAGGCATCGCAAAGGACCTCGGCAGTCGATGACGAAGTGGTCCGGCGCCAAGCAACGGAAACAAAGGCCATAAGTCCGTTGCTTGAAAGCAGGGGAGAGACCCGAATCCTTTCTTGGCGGCAGAGCAGGCGCCTTCTCCGGCCTCCGGCGACGCCGTCCCCCAACCTCCTCCCAAGCCCCCTCCATAGACACAAGGGGAGCCTCGGAAAGGAGCACTGGCGTGAAGTTCGGAGGCAGCTGAGCAGGGGGAGGCGGCAGGGGGAGCTCAGCATACCCGAGAGGCGGCGGTGAGGGAGGGACGGGAGAGCCAGCTCCACCATCAACGGCAACAGGCACCGGCGCCACCTCGAGCAGGGCCTCGTGCGTCTCCTCCACGCCGAGAAGGGAGGTGAGACCTCCGACGACCATGGACCGGAGCTGAGGGCGCGGCAGATCTGGAGCGAAACCGGCCGGAGCCACGACCGGCACGGGAAGGGGGGGGTTCTGGTGTGGGCGCAGGGAGACGGTGGGCGACGGAGCTGGAACGGCCGCCGCCGGCAGGGGGCGGTGGTGGGATGGGGAGGCCGGGGTCGCCTCCACCATTGCGGGAGAGCTAGCAGCACCTGCAGAAAAACAAGGGGGTGGATGGGGAGGGGCTGAGGGAAGGTGGTCGGTGGCCGGGGAGGGGCATGGCTTGGAGGGAGGAGGGGTGGGCTGGACGGAGCTAGGTGGCGGCGGCGGCCGCGGGGTCACCAGCGCGTCGCGAGAGGATAGGTCTCGCGAGAGCTCTTCAGAACTTCCAAATTTGACATATAAGTATACCTATAACGATATTAAGAATGGATACTTATAAAACACACACAAGCTTTTGCCTTCAATATGATTTCACATTATATAGTTTTACGATATTTTACAAAATATATTCAAGTAAAAAATTGGTGGTTAAAACCGAATCATGTAGATCTTACCAAAACGATAACTACTAGGGAACTGGGCATATCAAATTCAGGTTACAGCAAGTGGGCTTAAACACATGATGACAATGAAAATCATCAACTAGGATCAAAGAAGAGGTGCAAAGACCATAACATTAGATTTTTGGTTTACTAATGTAGTAACCAGCACGAATGTCAATCCACAGATGGCATCTCGGTGTAAAATATTCAGTAAAAATCAACCGTAGCAATGCACGGACATATTTGCTAGTGGCATATAAAACCTTAAACCTATGTACAACGATAATTACCTTTTGGCCGGGCGTATGCCGATCTTTCAATTTTCACCCGAGAGTTCGATTCCTGTCTCGGTAGATGCTGGATGACGACTCCTCCGGCCGCCTATAGCTTCGTAATAGAAATCATAGTGCAGTTAATTTCATCAGTGTTAACACGTAATGAGGAAGTTTTCTATCTTCGAGATCCAGGGTAATACCACCACACATACGTATCTCTCTTTAATTTCTTCAGAGGTAGTTAGCACATAATAAGAAAGTTTATTATCTTGGCAGCTCCAATCAGAGTAACAACAACATACGTCTATCAAGAGGTCTTGTCTAGAATATGTGCAAGGCTTTGCATGCCGCATGTTAGTTTGGATTGGTAAGCTTAGCAGAGGGGTAATTCAATCAAAATAAACATCTCGGCAAGAAAATTTTAGGTAGCTACAAGAGCATCAATACTTCAGCCACGGATCAACCTTTCTGTTTGCCCGCTTTCTCGTCTCAGGCTCTTACTCTTTTGTTACCATGTAGCATAGAAGAGGCATTGTGCTGGCAGCTGCACCGAGAAGGAAAAATTCTCGTCAGTGAATAAACCTGTGATTCAATTAGTTCGCCATTGCATATGAAGTTGTTTGCATGCATGCTCTCAGTAATAGTAATGAAACATAGCTGTGTGCGGATGGAGCAGCTATAATTACCTTGGTAATCTGGCATCTGTTTGATGCTTCGCATTGACAAAGTTGTGGCGTGGAACGTACCTTGGCCTCGGTACGGTTACGTGTTAATATAGGCATAGAGTTGTACAAGGTTTGTATCCATACACATGTTGTACGGTATACTAGAACGAATATAAAGACAACCGTACACATATATATCTAACAGCCTCCCTTAATCTAAACCTGTTGACAGGTTGAGATTACGCTTGAATTCAGCAAGTTTCTTGACTGGAAGTGCCTTTGTAAAACCATCTGCCACTTGATCATTTGTGGAAATAAACTGGATGGCTAACTGATTGTTTGCAACTCTCTCTCTGACAAAATGAAAATCAATCTCAATATGCTTGGTACGAGCATGAAATACTGGATTCTGAGACAAATATGTAGCTCCTATGTTGTCACACCAAATACTTGGTTTTTGTTTCAGTTTTACTCCAAGTTCAGCAAGAAGAGCCTCAACCCAAATCATCTCAGCTGTAACATTTGCTAAAGCTTTATACTCAGCCTCAGTACTGGATCTAGACACAGTAGCCTGTTTCCTGGCACTCCATGAAACCAGGTTTGGTCCAACAAAGATAGCAAAACCACCTGTTGACCTTCTGTCATCAATATCACCTGCCCAGTCTGCATCAGAAAATCCACTAAGAAGAGTAGAGGATGACGCTTTAAATGTAATACCAAGCTTTGCAGTTTCCTTGACATATCTAAGAATACGTTTTGCAGCTGTCCAATGATCTGTAGTTGGAGCATGAAGATACTGACAAATCTTGTTGACAGAGAAAGCCAAATCAGGACGTGTGAGTGTCAAATATTGTAAAGCTCCAACAATACTCCTAAACTGTGTGCAGTCTTCAGAGCCAAGAGGTGTACCACTTCTAAGGGACAGTTGTTCAGAAGTAGACAAAGGCGTAGGAGATGACTTACATTGACTCATACCAACTTTTGCAAGCAAATCTGAGGCATATTTCTCTTGTGTCAAAAGCAAACCATTGTTCACCCTCTTTACTTCAATACCAAGGAAGAAATGCAAATCACCTAGATCTTTAATTGCAAAGTTCACATTCAAGTCTTTAAGAAGAGCAGATATAGCATAACTGGAGGAGCTTGTCACTATGATATCATCAACATATACTAAAACAAATATAGTGATACCTGACTTCTGGAATAGAAACAAGGAGGTGTCAGCCTTGGATGGTGTAAATCCAAGAGCACATAATTTTGAGCTCAATCTGGAATACCAAGCTCTAGGTGCTTGCTTTAATCCATATATTGCCTTATCAAGCCTGCAAACATGATGTGGTGTATGTGGATCCTCAAATCCAGGAGGTTGTTTCATATAGACCTCTTCTTCCAGAACACCATGAAGAAACGCGTTCTTGACATCTAGCTGCCTAAGACTCCAACCTCGAGATACAGCAATAGACAGAACAGTTCTAATAGTGGCAATTTTAACTACTGGACTGAAAGTATCCTCATAATCAATTCCATATCTCTGCTTGAAACCCTTAGCAACCAACCTTGCCTTATACTCCCTCCGTTCCAAATTAGTTGTCTTCTATTTGTCAAAAGGTGGATGTATCTATACTTTTAACATGTCTAGATACATCCATTTTTTGGCAATTGGAAGACAACTAATTTGGAACGGAGGGAGTACCTGTCAATAGATCCATCTGCTCTTTTCTTGATACGGTATACCCACTTGCAATCAATTAGATTTCTAGTTCTGTTGGGAGGTACAAGATGCCAAGTTTTATTTTCCATGAGTGCATTGTATTCTTCCTCCATTGCTTTGCACCAGTTCGAATCACCAAGTGCCTCATGAAGAGTGGATGGTTCACCTGTGGAGGAAAACATACCATACCGAATTGTACCATCTGTGAACTGTTTTGGTTGATGTATACCTTTTTGCAGGCGTGTGCGGACTCGTGGAGGAGACACATCCGGAGAGGGCGGAGAATTTGTTGGCGTAGTGTCTGCAGCGTTGTGTACAGAATTTTCCCCACCAGAGCTGGCCGCAGAAGATCCAGGGGAAGCACCAGCAGCAGCCGACAGCGACGGCTGTGGTGATGACGGGGGCGTGCCAGATGGCGCTCGAGGAGTCGACGGAGGCGTGTGGCCTCCACGGTCGGCATGCATGGGCGGGGACCGCTGGCCAGCTGGCGACGCATCACGGGCAGCGCTGCTGCCACCTGCATGCGGATCAGCACCGGGATCCGTGTCGGCAGAGGAATGTTCCTCCATATCTTCATCAAATTCAGTGCTGGTTTCGTCATTTTCTGCAGAACTTGAAACATTACTTTGAGCAGCATTTTCAGCACGGTTTTGCACCAAATTTTCACCAGTAACCTCAGGGACCTGCGACACATTAGTAATAGGCACAATAGGCACATAATCATCAGTTGTATTTGCACCCTCATGAGAGACAGATGTGGTAGATGGAAGAAGGAGAATTTCTTTCCTAAGGAGTGGACCGGCATTTGGACGCAAGGATGCAAAGGGGAACACATTTTCATCAAAGACAACATCTCTAGAGATATACACACGTCCCGTGGACATATCAAGGCACTTCACCCCCTTATGTAAGGGACTGTACCCAAGAAACACACAACGTGTGGAGCGAAAAGCTAACTTGCGTGTGTTGTATGGGCGAAGATTAGGCCAACAGGCACAACCAAAAACACGAAGGGCATCATAGTTGGGTTTAATGTGGAGAAGGCGTTCAGCAGGA
Organism: Puccinellia tenuiflora; assembly: GCA_012064385.1. Taxonomy (NCBI): domain Eukaryota; kingdom Viridiplantae; phylum Streptophyta; class Magnoliopsida; order Poales; family Poaceae; genus Puccinellia; species Puccinellia tenuiflora. The sequence goes on from QRDG01001409.1 coordinate 906,250, forward strand.
GTTTGTAGATCAATTACTTTGCTAGGAAGAAGATTAATAAGAAATGTGGCAGTAAGGAAAGCTTCATCCCAGTACTTAAGGGGCATAGAGGCGTTGGCAAGTAAGGCAAGCCCTACTTCAACTATGTGTCTATGTTTTCTTTCAGCAGAGCCATTTTGTTGATGAGCATGTGGGCATGAAACATGGTGGGTGATGCCAACTTTTTGAAAGAATGCATTCAATTTTTCATACTCACCTCCCCAGTCAGTTTGCATAGTTACAATTTTTCTAGCAAACTTGCGCTCAACATATTGCTGAAAATTAAGAAAAGCTTGGTAGACATCAGCACGGCTTTTGAGCAGATAGATCCAAGTGAATTTACTGAAATCATCAATAAAGCTTACATAGTATAAATGTTTCCCAGCAGAAGGAGGTGCAGGACCCCATACATCAGAGAAAATTTGTTCTAAGGGAACAGTAGATCTACTGCTAGATGTAGGATATGGTAACTGGTGACTTTTCCCTAACTGACAAGAATCACAAACATATGGAGTACTCTCTGGGGTGTAAGCTATTTTATTTGTCCTAAGGACTTGTTGAACCACGAACGAAGAGGGATGTCCTAAGCGGCGGTGCCATGTAGATGAAGACGGCTTTATTGAGATGTATGCATGCTTGGAGGTCGCAGTGGAGATAGGCATCAAGGGATATAAGCCTCCATAGCAAGGGCCTCTAAACAGAATCCTTTGAGTTTCCTGGTCCTTAATCACAAAAAAGAAAGGATGGAACTCAATAAAGACATGATTATCAAGGGTGAATCTATGAACAGATAAAAGATTTTTTGAAGCACTAGGCACATGGAGGATATCATTGAGATTGAATGATTTGTGAGGGGTGCATACAACTGAATGACCAATGCGACTAATATGCATACCTTTGCCTTCAGCAGTGCGGACCTGATCTTGACCATGGTAGGCATCATGAACGGAGAGCTTGTTCAGCTCACCGGTAATGTGGTCAGTGGCTCCTGTATCATAGTACCAGTTTGTGTCTACTCCATGAGAGGCAAAGTTGGCATCTTTGTGAGTTTCCTTTTGTCCACGGTTACCATTATTACGTCGATCATCACGACGGTCATCACCATAACGCCACCAACATTCTTTTGCAGGGTGACCATGAATGTTACAAATCTGACAAGTTGTGTCCACATAACGCGTGGGCTGGCGATCTCGACGACGCCCACCATCATCATCACGGCGACGGTCCTGATAGCCTCCACCATCACCACGTCCTTGGTAGCCACCACGGTGACCACCTCCACCCCGTCCACGCCCATCATCATCACGACGGCGAGGGCGATCATCACGCCAACGGTCCTGGCTATCACGGTCATCGCGCCAGCGGTCTTGTCCACGAGGCGGAACACCACCTCCACGGCGAGCCAGATTGGCAGAGGAAGTGAAAGTGTCCGATTCATCTTCTTGGTTCAGGCGATCAAAGGCTTGGACTTGGCTAAACAGATCTGCGAGGGTGGTATTAGGGTTTGCGCGGACGGCGGTGATGAGGTTCTTGTAGGTGCCACCAAGATTCTTCAGCACATACCAGACAAGCTCATCATCATCTACAGGCTTTCCAACTGCTGCAAGTTCTTGAGCAATGGCCTTCATCTTCGAGAAGTATTTGTCAGAGGTCATGTCGCCTTTCTTGGTTTCAACCAGGGCGGTCCGCAGATGCTGCACCCTGGACTTTGATGAGGCAGAAACATGGGCGTTGATAGCAGCCCATGTCTCGGCAGAGGACTCGAGCCCGATCACGTGTGCGAGAACATCAGGTGACAGGGCATTAACGAGCCAACGAAGGACCTGCTGGTCCCGTGCGATCCAAGTCGCATAGTCAGGATTGGTGATCGTAGTCTTCCGTTTATCAGCGTCTTCAGTTTCAAGGGTTTTCACCGGAGCTGGTTCACGACCTTCGACGAGATCGAGGACACAGGCACCCCGGAGCGCAGGGATCACAAGCGCCTTCCAGACGAGGACGTTCTCCCTCGTCAACAACTGCGTGGGGGGAGCTCCAAGGGCTGCAGCGAGAGCCGTGGCGGAGGAGGAAGCCGAGGAGGAAGCCATCGGTGCAGCGACGGCCTTAGGGTTTTGGACTTTGGGTTTGATCTAGGGTTTGTGGCGGCGGCGGCAGGTTTTTGACTTGAGGTTTGAAGGTTTTGGCTTGATCTTGGCTTGTATGTGTGTGTGTGTGGCGACGACGGCAGGAATCTGCACGGCGGCGGCGAAGCTTGGCGCGGCGGCGGCGGCTGAAAACAGCGACGGCGGCGGCGTGGTTTAGGCAGCTAGGTCACGGAAGAGAGGGGCTCTGATACCATGACAAAGTTGTGGCGTGGAACGTACCTTGGCCTTGGTACGGTTACGTGTTAATATAGGCATAGAGTTGTACAAGGTTTGTATCCATACACATGTTGTACGGTATACTAGAACGAATATAAAGACAACCGTACACATATATATCTAACACGCATCACTGCCGATGTTGTCGTGCGTACCTTGCCTGGGACGTAGGAGCTGACTGGGAGGCGCCTCTTCATCAGATTGCATGCATGCCTCGATCGACGACCACGGAGGGCATGTCGAGACTTGAAGATGGCTCGCCGGCGGCGCTAGGGCATCGTAACACGATCCGTCGAGGACTAAACGATGTATTGATGGCAACGCTGTGGAGAAAAGGAAAAAAGGTAATCGTCCGTGAGGGGACACGTATTATTGTGTAATGTCAGTGGTGGGTAATTTTTTGCTTAAGTCTAATCTAATGGCTATAGATTTCTGAGGTCTCAAATAGATGGTCAGATGTTTCTGATTATTGTGGGATTTTCTAGCATAGTTCTCTTTTTTCTGGTGACCCCATCATATACCTTTAGTATATAATAGACTCCCTTGTATCTTTTTGTTTTCGTTATTGGTACCAAGAATAGCCTCTAAAGAGAGGATGACTAATTGGTGAGTTTGCTGTCCAGAAACAGATTTCTGTTCTTCACTGTTCGAAAATCCACAAAATCACAGAACGTCATCTTGGCTGCCAATTTTTGACAGCAAGCATTAGGGATTTGTCTACCTTTCTCTAGTTTTAAGTTTTCTGATTTGAGGTCCAGAAGTGCCCCGAAAAAATTCATCTTTACAGTCTGTTCTGTTTTTGACAGATTATGTCCTTAGTTTTGCATTGCTTCTTTCACGGGCAGAGTGAAGCTTTTTCAAAGCTAGAGCTTTACTTAGACCTTTCTAACAGTAGCTAATGTTTAAAAAAATAAGTTCATGATATGTGCTTTGGAACTGAAGGAAGATATTGTTTTTTGGACTAACCCCTCTAATGAAGTTGCTATAAGTTTTGCGTGAAGGAAGTTTTCAAGTATCCAAGTGCGAGGTGATGAAGGAAGATCAAAAAGGGATAAAAGCCTAAGCTTGGGGAGGCTCCCCATGGACCCTCCTCTGAAATATTCAAGAAGTAACAAACGTCTAAGCTTGGGGATGCCCAAGGCATCCCCTTCTTGATCAACAATCATCGGTTTCTCTCATGGTACTATATTTTTATTCCTTTACACATTATGTGCTGTTCTTGGAGTGTCAGTTTGTTTTTACTTTCAGTTTGTTTGTGTTTTGTTCTCTGGTCTTTGCAATAATTTGGATCCATGCATGCTTGTTTGGGAGAGAGACACGCTCCGCTTTTTCATTATACACTCCTGTCCTTCACTTATATGTGTTGAGCGTTAAGCCTTTGTTATTTTGCTTCCAGTTCTTGTTTTCAAGCATCTCTTGTTCAGAGTTGTTAGCTTTGTAGTTATGAAGTATTGCCCTTGTTGTTTCACCCTTTTATTTTTGTTTCAAATAAGTTGATTGGTGTTTGGTTGAGTGGAAATTATCATGTAGGAAGTGTGAAAAGTATTGCTTAATCTTGTAGATCATTGTCTTGAATCTTCCTGTCAATTGTTTAGAAATATGAAGTAGATTAATGCTTAAACTTGTGGATCATCTAGTAAGATTAGATTAGTAAAAAATTGCCGTAAAGCTTTAAAATTGTGGTGCTTGTCTTCTTGGTAGCTCTCAAAGTCCAGATATTCTTTTTGCAAAGAGTTGGTTTGGCTAACAAGGTGGACGGTGTGAAGTCTAGTGGTTATGCATGATGTATATGTGTAGTCATTCATTGAACCAAGTTGATTTTATGTGTTTGCTTGATATCCTGGTAAGCCCAAAAATTCCGTACTGAGAGGGAATACTTCTCGTGCATCCAACCCCCTGAGCCAAATATCTTTGCCATTTGTGTCCACCATACCTACCTACATGTGGTATTTCCCTGCCACTCCAAGTAAATTTTTCATGTGCTATCTTTAAAACTTTCAAATTTCTCCTTTTTGTGCCTCTGTTTTTAAGCTCATGAGGAAGCAGTAGGAAGCTAGATATAACCTGTGACAAGCAAGGTCATTTCCCCCTTTCACCCGATGTTGATGGTTCACGTCCTCACTTGAATTTGACCTGAGAGCGGTTTAAAGCAAAATATAAATATAACTCGCCATTCTACTCCGCACAATGAAAACCTGAGAAATCACTCAAAACATTGGTTACTCATGAGGAAGCAGTAGGAAGCTAGATATAACCTGTGACAAGCAAGGTCATTTCCCCCCTTTCACCCGAGGTTGATGGTTCACGTCCTCACTTGAATTTGACCCGAGAGCGGTTTAAGCAAAATATAAATATAACTCACCATTCTCCTCCGCACAATGAAAACCTGAGAAATCACTCAAAACATTGGTTAGTGCTGAAACAAAGGAAAAAGAGGAGTGACCTCATTCCTCTAAAACCAGCCGCTCTCAAAAGTCTAAAAGCCTTGCTTGAAATGGGGGACTAGCTAGTTTCTCTACAGTGAAGTCGTTGACGAAAGCATGCATATCTCAAAACTGTTTACTTCTGTCAAAAATCAAAAAAAAATAATAAAAAGCTTTATCACATGACTAACCCCTGCTTCCCTCTGCGAAGTGCCTTTCTTTTACTGTTATGTTGAGTCAGTCTTCCTCTTCCTTCTTAACTCCTCAAGCAATCACTTGGTGTCAACTTTGGTTCATGTTTTACTTCATGTTATCTTTGTGTCTAACTGTGAAAACTTTGTATTGACTTTATCTTGAGATAAACAAGTTGCAAGTTGAAGCTTTTTGCTGAAAACTTAAATCTTCCTTTGTGTTGGCCAAACTCCTTTGTTGAATTAATATTGCTTTGTGAGATATCAATCATTGTCAAGTGTTATACTTTTAAATCTCCAAAGTACTCTTTTCTAGTAAACTCTTGCTTAGATGTTACACCTAGTTGATCATTGTTTGTTTCATTCAATGAACCTTTGTTTTGGATCAATGCATTCAGTTCATATACTTTACATGATTACATGATCAAGATTGTGTTGGTAGCATGTCATTTCAAAAATTATTTTGTTATCACTTACCTACTCCAGGACGAGCAGGAGTTAAGCTTGGGGATGCTGATACGTCTCCGACGTATCTATAATTTTTTATGTTCCATGCTTGATTATATATCAGTGCCACATGTTTTTATAATGTTTTTATTTTATTTTGGCATGATTTATGGAACTAACCTATTAACAAGATGCCCAGTGCCAGTTCCTGTTTTCTGCTGTCTTTTTATTTCAGAAAAGTTGTTCTGTGAAGTTTCTCAGAATGCGCTGAAAATTTATGGGAATTATTTCCAAGCAGAAAGAAGTCCGAAGCCAGGAGGGCGCCCGAAGGGGAGGCACGCACCCAGCCTCCAGACGCCCCCCAGGCGCAGCCCCACCCTAGGTCGCGCCTGGGTCCCACCTGGTGCCCTCCGGCACCGTCTCGAGTTGCCCCTTCGCCTATAAAATCGTCTTCGACCCGAAAACCCTAAGTACCTGATCATATTTCCCAGAAGACGTCCGAGGCCGCCGCCATCGCTAACCCTAGTTCGGGAGGGTTCTGCAGCTCTTCCCGACACCCTGCCGGAGAGGGGAATCAACACCGGAGGCATCTACATCACCATGCCTGCCTCCGGAGTGATGCGTGAGTAGTCCACCACGGGACTACGGGTCCATAGCAGTAGCTACATGGCTGTCTCTCCTCCTTGTACTCCATTGCTTAGATCTTGTGAGCTGCCTATCATGATCAAGATCATATTATCTGTAACTGCTACATGATTGTGTTTGCATTGATCCGATGAATTGTGGAAGTCATTACTTTTGTTCATCTATGTGTTGTGTTTTATCTATGATCTTGCATGCTCTCCGATGCTAGTGAATGCTTTGGCCAAGTAATTATTAGTGTTGTATGAGCGAGTATTTATGCTAGATAGTGGGTTCATGTCTCTCTTTGTCTGAGCTCGGGTTGACAGAAACGATTAAGACTAGAGATGTGTTGTTGCCACTAGTGAGAAAACAGCGGTGTGATTTCCTTGTGTTATTTACATTGCTTACATTATGCACTTTGCTTATTGCAATGATCTGTTGTTTGCAACTTAATACTTTTGGGTGACATGCTGGATAGCGATCCCGGAGTGGATTATTAGTCATAGATGCAGTTGGATAACGGTCTGTGTATTTTCACGTAATGCCCATATTAGATGAAATGATGAACTATATTGTTTTATGATAGCATTGTTGTGCGCCCACAATTCTGTCAATTGTCATGCTGTAATTTGTTTACCCATCATGTATATCTTTTTGTAACATCCCAGATTTTTCAAACTTTTGAAAAATCAGAAAAATCAAAAAAAATTTGGAAAAATGCATCTTTGTGTTTTGAAATTTTCAAAACAAGCATGGCATTCATGTTTTCATTGCATTGTGCATTTGTGCTCCTGGTTTTATGAAGTTTTCAAAAGAATAAAAATTTATTTGCTTATATTATGAAATAGCAATTACCATTTAAATGCCCAAGGGTATTTTGGTAATTTGATTTGTGTAAAAATAATAAAAATGAGTGTATCATGGTTTGTACTACATGATACTACTCATATTATTTTCCTGGATTTTATTTGAGTTCAAAAATATTTGATAAAAGCCTATTTGATATTTTAACCTAAAGGTGTCAATTATGCAAATATTTCATAATTGATTTTTTATTCAAAACAAAAAAATATTCTGGAAAAAGGGGTTTCAAAGTTGGTAAAAGGATTATGTTGATTTTTCAAAATTATTCAAATTGGTTTGAATCAATTTGAACTATCTTTTCAAAAGCTATTTGAAGTTCTGAAAACAGAAAATAGAAAAGAGAAAAAGTACAAAAAAAAATAGGAAAAGGCCTCCCCGGCCGAACCGGCCCAGCACTGGCCCGTGAACGTCCCCGGCACCAGCCCGACGGCAGCCCGCATACCCCTTCCCCTCTTTTTCTCTTTTCTCTCGCTGACAGGTGGGGCCCGCACGCGCGTCACCTGTGACGTCACTGTCTCCTTCCCCAAATCACGCCCGCGCCAGCTCCATGGCCGTGACCTCCGCCCCGAAATTTTCTCGCCTTAATGGCCATTAAACGGCGCCCCGACCAGCACCTATAAGAGCCACGGACCCCCTCCTCCTTTCCCCTCTCCTCCCCTCCCGAACCACGCCCCCTGGCCGCCGGATTCGAGCTCGCAGCTCCGCCACCCGCCGCCGGCAAAACCTCCATTTCCGGTGACCGTTGTGCACCCCGAGCCCTCCCCTTGCACCATATCCTCTTTATACTTGTCTTGCGCTTCTGTTTGACACCATTTTGTATTTTTGCATTCGCCAGATCGACGGATTGGTGGTCGACCGAAGCCGCCCGCCGCCACCATCAATTCCGGCGAGCCATTCCCGACGCACCGGAGCTCCTCGACGCCGTATCTCCCGCCACCGAGCCTGCCTCGTCGTCCTGCACCTCAGGGTATGATCCACTCCTCCCCGCTCCCCCTCCGGTGGCCGGAACACACCATGTCGCCGTGTCGCCGCCGTCTCCGTTAAGGGTTTCGAGTCTGCAACCAACATGTTTTTGCCTGTGGCTACATGAAGATTGGGACTCCATGCAATAATTTTAGTCTTCCGCTGTTATTTTTGTTTATGCTAGCTTCGAGCTATGCAAAGTTGTAATGGATTATTTTAAGTCTGGATCATTTGTGTAATAAATTGATACAATGTTATGGTATTCATCGTAAACTGTGTGTGCAAACGATTTGATCCAGGGATTTGCACTATACACAGGGATCTTGCCTATTTTTAAGTGCAGGTCCGCTACACTTTTGGAGAGACACTGCTAGTGATATGTGGACCCTGGTCCTATTTTCCTACATTGTTTACAACCGTTTTAATAGCTTTTCATCATTATTTGCTCGGTGGTCATATTTCACTCTCATCATATTTTACATCCACACATTTAATTATTTGTGTTCAGCAAGCCGGAGATTGACAACGTCTCTGTTTCGTTGGGGCAAAGTAGTTTGTTTGTGATTGTGTGCAGGTCCATGTCAATTATCGTAAACGGCGCCGTTGACACCTTGCTAAGCCTTCTCCAAGTCCTACTAGATTGATAACCTTGGTTTTGTAAATCAAGGAAAATTGCTGCTCTACTGCATCATACCTTCCTATTGGGGTTCCCCAGCGAATGTGTGATCACGTCATAAGCAGTATCTTGTGCAAAAAATTATGTTTGCACATGCACGGCTCACGGCAGCTGCACCTCAATATTGTCAAGTCGGTTCTTCGATATCTTCGCGGCACCATCAACCATGGACTTAAGATACATCCCTCATCACTGGCTTCGCTCGCGGCCTACACTAATTTTGACTTGGTTGGCTGCCCCAACACATGAAAGTGCACCTCCATTTACGGTGTTTTTCTCGGTGACAATATGGTTTCTTGGTCCTCCAAATGCCAACAAACTGACTCAAGGTCGAGTGTGGAGGTTGCATACGACGAACCGTGTTCAACATAAACGTTCCAAGCATGTGTAGATTGACCTCCGTTTTGTTCATGAACATGTTGCCTTTGGTGTCTGTTTACTTCATGTTCTAACTGCTGATATCTTCATCAAATGTTTGTCGTGGACTACGTTCACTAAGTTGCTCTCCAGCCAGAACGTCTGTCATGTTCCCGCTTTCACATGTGCTTGTTAGACACATGTAGTTATCGAAATCAAGGAGGATCCTTAACAAAGTTAGATTTGATCATTTCCTAAGTTTTAATATCTTTAGCTTGGCAACCAAGCAACCTCCTTGTACAATATAATCCCATCACATGATCCAATCAATGTAAGCACAACAATTGTATTCGCCTTGAAACTAACAGTGTCTGATGCATGTCGGTTGTTGTTGGGGGTGTAATCTCGCTAAGTCGCTAGGCTGGGCGGGCCGACTGCCTCCACGACACCACTTGAACCGCTCGTCATGAATAGTGATCAGTTGAGAGATCTAGTCAGGCCGCCAGAGCACAACGCACACAAACGCATGCCAGGCAACAGTAGGGAAGGTGGGGACGGATCATGCAAGCAAGCAGGGCACAAAAGTTGGTGGCGATGTGACCTCCCGGGCCAAACTAGACATGAAAAACGGCTTGGTGTGGGCATCACCGCAACGTCGCGACTGAACGACGGGAGGTTACGGCAACTCAGACAGTTGGCATTGATCTAGAATTCTAGATTGAAAATGGACAGGAAGAGGAAGAGGACAACAAAGGGGAGAAATGATTTTTTTATCCTGAATTTTGCATATGGGTAGAATTTATTTTATTTTTTTGATGAAATTTTCAATTGTAGATTTGACAAGATATTTTGTAACGGTTGTTAGTGGCAGTAGTTCTAAACCTAGCACACGAATTCTAGGGCTGCTAAAAAGTGCTTATGCTTTAGATTTTGACAGGCCTTAATTTTTGGATTTTTTATTTTCGAGCCCCATTTCTCTTAGTTCTCCGCGTTTTAGTCCTACTTCCTTAGTCATCCTCGCTTTTGCCCCACTTGGCTCTTCCGAGGCTCCAAAGATGGCCAAATGGCAGTTTCCGTCGGGTCAACCTCGTTTGACCATTACTGCACTAAAATCTGTCACGTGTGGAACCGGTTACAGGGAGACTTCTCTGGCTGGGATTTGGATGTTTAGTCTCATCTCGCTAGTTTGGAGGGTGAACAAGCAGTTTATAAGCAGTCTGTGCGCTAGACTCAATATAAATGTTTAGCTTGGTGCTATTCTAAAGTCAAATAGACTTCCGACTAAATCTATTTGACCTTAGAAGTGGCAACAAGAATAAACATTTATATTTAAACTAGCTGTGTTGGCATTGATTAAATCATGATCAACTTAGAAATAATTCATTTTTTAAGTACGCCGTTCCTTCGTCTGCGCGCTCTGCATGCCTAATGTGAATCATGATAGACATTTATTTTGACTATTAAGACTGAAATTATGAAATTATGATTTGGAATAGAAATTAGAAAATCAGAATATTTCATTACTACTTCTTCTCCGACAGTATAAAAGGTGTTCTTCTTTACAGTACTAAACTACTCCTCCTCCGACTAATACTAGATTACTAGTACTAAATGACTAGTACTAGTACTAATACTACTCCTAATACTAGTCTAGTACTAGTATGAAAACCCTAAACCTAGGGCCTCCGCCTCTTCGCCGGCGGTGCGTCGTCGTCGGAGTCGTCGTCGGCAGCGTCGTCCTCCTCATCGTCGGCGTCATGGTCGATGTCCTCCTCATCGTCGTTGTCGTCCCCCTCCTCCTCCTCCTCGTCTTCGTAGTCCATGGGGGGCTCCTCCCGCTCCTCCTCGTCCTCGTCCTCCACCTCCTCCTCCTCCGGCTCTGGCCCCTCGTCCGATTCTGCCGGGACCTGCTCCCACCAGTGGGGTCCCTCATCATCGGAGTTGTTGCTAGGGACGTTCTCATCGCGCCACCAGTTGCTACCAACGTCTGCCACTGCTTCGGTCGGAGAAGGGTGGTGTTTTTTTAGTTGCGGCGGTGGGGAGGGAAATGCAATGGGAGAGAACTGCAATGGGGTTTTTAGGCAAGAAACGCTGGGAACAATCGAGTGCCTTGAGTTGATAGAGGAGAACATTAAATCGCCTGCAGAAGTAGAATCGACGGGAGAGATCAATCCGCCTGCGGTTGACAAAACATGACAATAGAAACATCTTGACCGTCACAAGCTTTCTTTGTGGTATTTCTTTTGGACAATTTTTTTTGTGAACAGGACTTGACCTTGGTCATTTGGCTTGAAAGCCATGAATCTTCATACAAGACAAGTTTGTCTAATATTGTGGTATTTCAAGATCATAATTTTTACTTGATACTAGTACACTAAAAAGGAAGACCCCCTGGTTTTCATTTTTTTTTTGATCTTTGCTCGATTTATGAGATTAGGTTTGCCGGTAAATGCTATTAAACTCATTTAGTGAGTGGAATATAGTTAAAAAGCTCAAAAATTCATGATATTCAGGGAATATGCCCCCCATATGATATAGTTTGTGTGAAAATTGTGAGAGGTCAATTTGCAATCTTATTTGTGGTACCTACTTCACAAAAAAGGAGATTTTGGCACTAGAAAAAAAACCTTGCTTCGACAATCTTGTTTACAATGTCAAAACACATGTTTGTGCTGAGTATGGTCATCTCGAGGTGAAGCCGAGATCGCCCAAAGCCTTGGCGGTGAAACCGACGAAGATGTCAATGCCGCCGATGGAGACCGTGGACCAGCCGGCGGGATCCTCCTTTGTCGGCGTCCAGAAGCCGTCATTGAGGACGTGGCCAGCTCCTGTCTCGTCGAAGTAGATGACCAAGCCGACTGCGATGGTGTCGCCGATACCGCCAGTAGATCCCGCCCGGAACGTAACCCCGGACATCTCTTGTCCCACGGTGGGCGCCAACTGTCGTGGTATTATCAAATCTAGCGGAGACAGGGGTGCCATCCGGCTAGGTATACGCTGAAGGTAGAGAGAAGACGTGGGGGGAGGAGCGTAGCAGGATTCCGGTGACGGGATTACACACAGTTGACCCAGCTTCGGATCACACGACGGTGGCGTGGTCCTACATGCTGCTATAAATCACCATAAGGCAATATGAGCCGATTACAATGGGGTTGCGTGTATAGCCTGGTAGGCTTGGGTCTGCCCTAAGGCGTATAAAGGTGGCCGGACCTAGGGCTTACAAGGAAAGTGCACCGACTAAGGTAATAGGAGTCCTAGACTAACACGGCTTCGTTGTCTTCGTCTTGTGCACCAAGTTGGATGGTTACTAGGCCTTCGTCTTGGATCCTCCTTACCTGGCTGGGCCTTGTCCTTGTGCTTCAGCATACTGGGCCGCCCGGTAAGCCTGTCGGCATTACCACCAGTGGGCCACCCTGGTATACTGGAATATGTACATGTCGATGATACCCCTATTTGGTATATCCCCGACAAAGGTAGACCTTGTTCATTTGGATTGAAAGCCATGAATCTTCATACAAGACAAGGTTGTCAAATAGACTTTTCCCAACATAAAACCAGACAACATAATTACTACTAATATTCCTCACTAATTTCTCTAAAATATGAGTATACATAAGGTTCCCTAAAAAGAACTACCACTTGGCCTTGCCCTCCACATAATTATACTGTGCAGCTCTTTCTTGCTCCGTGGCTCTGGCCAGCTCCGCGTCGATCACATAATCGACCATAGTATCCATGAGCTGGTGTTGCTCAGCGGAATGTCTGGCATGCTCTGTGCCTTCATAGTCGGCCCTAGCCCATGCTAGACCTAGGTCAACCACCTGCTCCTCCTCATCGGACTCAAGATCGATGAAGGGAATTGGATCGGGAGTAATGGCCCGACAGACGGCATAGCTGCCTCTGCACGAGCGTTGAGGGGTCCTGCTCGAATGGGGCGTGGAGCGGTTGGAGCTGCCGCCGCGACCGGGCGGCCATCACCACGAGCCATGGAAAGATAGGACCGGGGCATGGGTGGCAAAGGAGAGAAAGAGGAGGTCAGTGGGCGACGTGGGTGCTATAGGAGATGAAAATGGCTCTTTTTCTAGGCATCTGCGTCCAGACCGGCAGTAATGACGATGCGCCGACAGCAGACAGGGCCGCTATACTCAGCATGCGGCGACACAGACTAGGCAAGACAAAAGGGAAGGCGGCGGAGCAGATAAGCGGCCCGGCTGGCAGCGTAGGCGGCAATGCAACCTTTTGCCGGCCAGATTGAAGGCGCTAATTCGGGCACGGCGAGCGGCATGGACGCACACGGGCACGGGTGCATACGCTCCTTCTCCGTTGGTCCCACTTGTAAGCTTTAAGTGGGACCGACGGAGCAGGACCATACGCGCACGGGTGCATATACTCCACTGGTGCCACACGTGACAGACTTTAGTGCAGTAACAGTAAAACGAGGTTGACCCGACAGAATCTACCGTCTAGCCGCCTTTGGAGGCTCGAAAGAGTCAAGCGGGACAAAAAGCGAGAATGGCTAAGAAAGTAGAGTTCAAACGAGAACAACTAAACAAAGTAAGGCAGGAAAATAAAAAAAAAACCCTTAATTTTTTCCCCACACTGGCCAAAGAGGCGCAAACAAATGTTACATGCATGAGATATAATAGTTTTTCTTTCGTCAAAATGGAAGTTCCACTAACGTGTACTCGCTCCGTCCAAAAATAAGTGTCTCAAGTTTGACAAAAAGTGGATGTATCTATACATAAAACATGTCTAGATACATCCACTTTTGAGCAAATTTGAGACACTTATTTTTGGACGGAGGGAGTACAACTTAACTAGAGTTCTTAAATCAAATAATATATACCAGGCAAAAAACTTTGAAACCTCATGCGGAGTTTTGCCAACGCTCCCGGTCGGTATCACATGCTATGCATGCAAAGGCACACGTATGCTGCCCCTCCATCGGAAACAGCCAAGACCACCATGATCCATGGCGCTGGCTGAGCTCGACGGGTTTCATGTGCCCTACTCCGCTGCTGAGCTACTGCCTACCCGGACCGAATCCTATCATCTCCCCGCGCATAGCGAATACCACGGCGCCTTCGCGTACCAGCTCTTGAAGAAGATGATTAATCTTCTCAGTTGATTGGCCGTGGCTGATGAAACCGTACGTACCTTCGTGTGGAACTGCGGAGCTTGGTGAATGGGACGTTGCAGCGGCGGCGGCAGAAGCCGGAGTAGCAGCTTCGGCGGCGGCGCGTTCGGCCGGACGCGTCGAGCTTGGTGCATGAGGCGTGGCGGGAGGAGCCGGAGTATCAGCTTCGACGGCAGGAGCCGGAGTAGGAGCACCTTCCCGTTCGCTTAGTGCGTGAGACATGGCAGCAGTGGCGGCAAGAACCGGAGTAGCAATTTCAGCAGCAGCAGCAGCGCGCTCGGCCGGACGCGTCGACGCGTTTGGTCTAGCCAAGGAAGCTGTCCTCCGTTGCTGGCTGTCGATGCCTTCTTTGCTCACACGAGGACGTGAGCAATTATGGCCCCCTTTCTCTTTCTCACGTCTAGCAAGGCATGTACCATGCACCTTCTCTTCTCCTTCTACATTGACACTATCCTCTCTACGCTTGAACAATCCCCACAGGTAGTGTTTCCCTTGAAAGGCTGCAAGTCACAGGTACAACATGATAAGTGTGACTGAATCCACTAGAAGATTGTACAATGCGAATAAACGCTTATGGGAATGTTTTGAGAAACATACTTTGATGCCTCTCCGGCAGCAATACAGATGGAAATATCAACATCTCGGCTTCATCGACAATAGCCCGTAAGATCAAATCATTGTCAATAATTTCCTTAACTAGTTTGTCGTACTCTTCATTTGGCCTAGAGAAACATTAGAAGATAAGATTCCCTACGAGTGAAAGATCGAGGTGATGATGCATACTTAGAGGTTAAGCAATTACCTCATTCCTTGTGGAAATAAATACAAGCCAATGTTGTCCTCAGTTGGACTTGAAACCCTAAAGCACTTAGGCTCAGCCTCCAACCTAGAAAGCTTTGTTACTTGAACCATTTGCCGCAAGGATCTCGAGCATTCCCATACTTTCTCACATGATTTGGCCAATAAATGTGCTTCTAATGAGACACAACCCTCACTTTCTCTCTTCAACATTCCACTGAATAAGTAAACAAAAAATATTAGAAGTGGGGATTTAATTAAGATAACTTTAAAAGTGATAAGGATATATACTGTACCTCCAAATGGGTTCATCAATGGGCAATGAACCGTATTGCTTCACAATATCAGTTTGTGTTGTCAATCCATCAACTTCAACACCCGCAATATTCCGATCATCACCACGGATAAAATTCTGATCATCATCTTCATCTTCATCTTCATTGCATATATATCTTCTTCTCTTCACTTGTATGACCCTAGTGCCTCCAATACTACTAGCAAGTTCCCTAGGTCTTTTTTTCGATTGTCCTTTCCCCATACCCTTGCTTGATGTCTCTATCTTTTGGTGAACATCTGATTTCCCAGGGAGATTTTTCATTCCCAGGCCACGCTCCTTCTCCTTAAATGATTGTTCCTCATGATGTTCAACAACAGAATGAACTATGTGGCCAACGGTGTTGCTTTGGGTGCTCTTTACCTTATTTGGAATCAATGGTGCTTCAGCCGAACTTTTTGGAGATTCAACAACATTCCTTGAGTGGGGAGGCAACGAGGTTTTCCGGGATTTTACGGGCACAACATTATCCCGTCCTTGATTCACATAGCGTGATTTTAATGAATTATAGGTCTTGTCATTACGTGAACAACCTATATTTTCATTACAATCTCCTCTATTAGCACCATTGTTTCTATATGGCCCATTTAATGGCATAAGTGCTTGCCTACGCTGAACTTGTTGGTATATCTGCTGCATGCGTCGGCCCAATTGTTTCTTCTTTGAAGTCTGCCTTGGGCCAAAATAGGTAGTAGGCTTTCATTGCCAATTCATATTTTCAAATACTCAATATAAATATATCAAATTGCCTACAAAGTAGAAAAAACAAAATTATTTCTACAAAAAAACCATTGGATTTCAGTAAGAAATCACAAACATCAAAATAAAAGAAAAACTTCTATATGTTGATACTCATTTTTCTCACAAATGCAAGGCATGGTTTTTACCCGCAAAATAAGTACATGTGGATGACAATGTTTTATAGATTGCAAAATACAATTTTCCATGCATGTCCTTATACTAAGTTTGTAGACATGTTATAATAAAAAAACATAGTCAAAATAATGCTTTGAAACACATAAGTCAAGCGGACCTTATATTTTAAGACGTAGTAAGATGCTACAAAACTATGTTGTGCTAAATTTAGTTTATTTCTACGAAGAAACAAGTAGGAAAAAGACGGACTATCCTATATTTAAAGACATAGTAAGACACATTTTTCTACAAAACTATGGTGTGTTGTATTTATTTTACAAATAAAAAATAGGTGGAATTCTTAACATAGGACAAAAGTTGTGTTAAGCTCATAATCTAACTCGTGCAAATGAGGCCCAAGCTATATGCTATGCATTCAAATGTACTCCCTCCATCCTCAAATAAGTGTACTTCTAGCATTTGTCTTAAGTCAAATTTTTAAAAGTTGACCAACTTTATAGAAACTAATAGCAACATATATGATATGAAATCGGTATATTATGAAACTACAATTAAAACTGATCTAGTGATACTAATTTAGTATCATAAATGTTATTTCGTTTTCCTATAAAGTTATTAGTTAAAACTTAGAATGTTTGACTTAAGACCTAATTACAGATCAATGAACGGCCACCGTGCTCCCTGAACCAAGCAGTAGAGAACTATTTTTGTCGCTGCTGCACAACATCGTGCACCATAGAAAAGCCAAGAGACGGGGCCAGGAATACAAGACAGGGGGGCAATCAATTTAGCTAAATTTGGGGGTCAAATCTACTAATTTACTAGGGGAATTTTCAAAAAAAATTTCACATGGGGGAGCCATGCCCCAGCGTGCCCCTGGCTCCGTCACTGCCGAAAGCCCACAAGTCATCTGGGCAACATGCCATACATATCCATATA
This sequence comes from Puccinellia tenuiflora, assembly GCA_012064385.1. NCBI lineage: Eukaryota > Viridiplantae > Streptophyta > Magnoliopsida > Poales > Poaceae > Puccinellia > Puccinellia tenuiflora. The sequence continues at coordinate 923,254 of QRDG01001409.1, forward strand.
TAAATATGTATATGCTAGAGATTGATATAAAATTAAACGAGTTCCGGAAGATCTATATACAGATCCGGATGCCATTGTAGGTACATGATATCCGGTCAGCTATCTAGGATGCCAACCGGACTGGTTCCCACGGAGAAATTACCGCATGACTAACCAAAACAACACTAGCTAATCGGCTACCAAATACTTAAACTTGTGCGTAGTAGACAGAGCACGAGCAATCGCATATATACAGAGACAAAGAACGATGGCTAGATCGACTAACAATCTATAACCAATCATGCATATACATATACTAACGACGGCGCGATAGATCACGAGCAAACGCATATCGAAGGGAAGAAGAAAAGCACGCACAATCTTGCGGAAAATTGTCCTTCAGATCAGAAACAAACAGCGAGGAAACATGAATACCTTACGTACTGCCGGCAGAAGAAAGAAACGGAGCGGCGGCACTGCCGCACGAACTCGCCGAGGAGCAGCGATCGATACTCTACGGCCGGCCGAAGGAGAAATCGCCGCCGTTGTAGCGGTAGGAAAGATGAGGAGGGGTCTGCGCGATCGAGTTGAAACCCTGGAGGCGTCGGGTGCTTTATTTATAGTCGATGAGGAGGTGGTGGGGCGACCGGAGTCCAAGAGCCGAACGGCGTGGAGGAAACCGGAAACGGAAGGTTAATTATCTGTCGATTCCGGACGGGATTCTTGGTCGTCTGGGGCTCCATTCACGATATCGGCGGAGAGGATAACGGAACCGGATTGCAAGGAAACGTGCGGGAGACGTGTGTACCGGATCGATCGGCGCCAGCTGAACGTTTTTTCTTTAACATCCGCCATAATTATACGTGTATATACTATCTTTTTTTTAAACTGTGTATACTAGCTAAATACCCGTGCGTTGCTACGGGTTAAAAATTTGTAATAAACACATTATTATAATAATTGTGTAAGAATTGCAAAAATATTTCCCTATTATTAATTTGGAATCGGCCGGTACGATAGGTCGGTACATGTACGTCTCTTTATATGGGTTTATGTCCCTCATACTCCACGTTGTTCGGTTCTCCTCAACTGATCGACCCTACCAAAAATACTACATTGTCCATCGCCCACTGTCCTCCATCTCATGCACCGCACGGCGCTACGGGCCGATACGGCACGACCTATTTATTATTTATTTTTTCAAATTTTTGGTCCTAGCTAGCCTGTTTTCCCCTCGCACAAAATTGGTGCCCCACCACAGTTGCCCCTTGTCCTGTAAATGCGCGAAGTCTGCCGCATCCCCGCATATCGAATTCCGGGTTGCATCTCTGTTCTATAAGGAACGCACAGGAGTGTATGTAAGAGTAAATGGTAGCAATATAGCAACACAAGGATGCTTAGGATGTGATCAATTTTCAGTAAGAACAGTAGGCTATGTAAGAGTAAAACATAGCAATATAGCAACACAAGGGTGCTTAGGACGTGATCAATTTTCAGTAAGAATAGTAGGCTATATATGTGCAGCGAACGATGAAGTCTCATGCTAAATAATCATATAATAGACAAACTACTGCTCTGATCTTGTACTATGACAAAATGTAAGTTCACAACCCATTTGAGCACACGCCTCAGTACTTGAAGTTGTGAAGAAGCTTAACAACACAACGAAAAATGCGTTTAATATATCAAAAACAACTAGAGAAAAATTTGAGTTCGATTTCACCGGGGTTTACCCGGTCAGCAATTCACAGATTCCTCAAATTCCAAAAGAAAAAAAAGTTATTTCAAACATACGATTTTTTTTCTACAAAATCAAAAAAAATTTCAAAAAAAATTAAAATAAGAAAAAAATTCAAACAGTCCAAAAAAAAGTTATAACAAAGAAGATTGTTGAAATTTTTGGATTTTTTGGAGTTTTTTAAGTTTTTTTTAAATTAAGTTTTTTGAATTTTTTTGGATTTTTTTGAATTTTTTAAAGTTTTTTTAATTTAAGTTTTTTGAATTTTTTGGATTTTTTGAATTTTTTGGATTTTTTGAATTTTTTAAGTTTTTATAAAAAAATTAAGTTTTTTGAATTTTTTTGGATCTTTTGAAACTTTTGAATCTCCTTTTGAAAGTTTAGAAGTTTTTGAAAAATCTGAAATTTAAAAACACACATTTATAACACATACATAACATATACACATACAAGACTTAAGAGGATTCATATGATACATATATCAAAAAGAATTTGAGTAGCACAAGGGTAGGTGAAGTGGGTGGAACTTAGAAGTTAAGCGTGTTAGGGTTAGAGCAATTTGAGGATGGGTGACCTAGCGGAGGATGGGTGACCTAGCGGGAAGGTATCAGTTCAAAATGTGCAAAAAATCTGAAAATAATTCAAATAATTAGGATTTTTTATATTATTTCATATTTTGATTTTTCTGAATTTTTTTGAAATTTTTTATGATTTTTTTTTGAATTTTTTCATAATTCTATGGCGCACCAGGCCAGGTGCGCCACAGAAATGTGAGAATTTTGTGGCGCACCAAGCTAGGTGTGCCACAGAAAAAAATTTTGTGGCGAGAATTCTGTGGCGCACCCAGCAAACCTGGGGGTGCGCTACAGAATTGCAATTTGGTGCGTCACTAATAGCCATTTCTGTGGTAGTGTGGCGGTGGCAGTTATATGTAAATATACAGAAAACATAGGATAAATATAAAGTGACGTACCGTTGAACCATCACCTATCTGAATATTATAGTTTAGATTACTCCCATCAATATACTATATGGTTGTACCAGGTAACTGCCCATGCACAGTGGTAGACTAGTCACAATGAGAAGTAACATAAACTAGTATCATGTATAATGGGTAGTAACATATTTTTAGTATCATGATACATTGTATTTATTGGCTTATAAACTTATTGTGTCTTTGAATCCGTTATGTTACGGTATTATATCATAATATCACAATCTCCTCTCTCTTCATTTATTGTTGTGCTACGTCATCTTTTTGTCAACATGGCACCGATGATACTACTTATGATACTCCCATTGTGGCTAGTCGTACAACGATACCGACCAGGGGATGTTTCTTATAGAAATATTTTAATATTTCAACACCAAGTGTCAAACAACATTTATACCCTCATGTATATCAACCAACTTTGATTGTTTTCCATTAATCACTTTTCTACTTATTCCTCCACCAACTATCTCGCCTCTTCAATCCAACATTATTTGAAAGTGAAATGTACCATCAAGACCATCATTAAAACCAGTAAGTTTGTAAATCTCATAGGGTAGATTGGTGTTGCCGATTGTGCCAATTTTTATCAACAATTATGGCCGGTGTCTCGTCTATGGATGAAACGATCTCGTTATCATCTCGTCGCACATTCCTTGGGTGAAATGGAATAGTTCAGTTACATCCAAAGGTCGGAAGCACTTAGCCGCCACCTCCCTTCGCTCTTCGGTCGTTGCCTCCTACTTTCCTCTCCGGCCACCATGACTTTTTACTTTCCAAAAAAATTGCATCATCGTTATACATAACATGCAAAACTTCTGAGTTTACAACAAAAAATTAGAGGTCCATTTTGAGATACGAAAACCAAAAATGGTGGTATTTAGTGCAAGATTGTTACGCGTGATAGTTCATGGGCTAAAAAGCACCTTTAAAAGTAGCAAAACAACAATGCAAGTATTTCTTGTGGGCACATCTAGTTAAGAGTACACGCATCCCTCCTATCGCAGCATCAAACAAGATTGCTCTTGTCTTCACATATTGATGTTATTTGAGGAGGAGAAGCAGATTACTCATTTGGGCAAGACACAGAAATCAGTTGTAGTTGCTCATTCTGTGAGAAAAGCGCAACTCGTATCGGAACTGGTTGACATTGCACATTTCCTGTCAAAATTGGATTCAAGTTTCCAACAAATTTATCGACAAAATTGAAACTTGTAACAGAAAACCATTTAAAGCTGCACGTTTGTTGAAAAAAGTGCAATTCGTATTGAAAACCGGTTGCTACATGCATGTTTGACATTATAAAAAACTCGTTTGTTACTTGCATGTTTCTAGAAAAAAAAGTGAATCTCATAACGGAAATTGGATGGAGTTGCAGAATTATTTAGAAAACTGCAATGTGTATCGAAAATCGGTGCTACTTACACGTTTATTAAGAAAAGTGTGACTCGTTTCAAAAATAGGTTGCTAATTCCACGATTCTTCAAAAAATGCTATTTGTGCCAAGAATCGGTTGGACTTGCACATATTTTAAGAAAAGTGCATCTCGTTTCGAAAACCGGTTCGGTTTGCACATACTTTAAGAAAAGTACAATTTTTTTTAAACCGATTACTAATTGCACCTTTTTAGAAAAGTGCAACTGTTACCTGAAACCGGATGAAATTGCACATTTCTAGGAAAAAAATGGAAGTTGCATGTGGATTTGCATTTTTTTAAGGAAAGTGCAACTCGTATTGAAAGATTACAATTTTCACTTTTCTTTAGAAAAGTACAACTCATATAAAAATCGGTTGCTAATTACACATATCTTTTAAAAAAATGCAACTCGTATCGGAAACCGGTTGGAGTTGTTGATTTCTTGAGAAAAGTGTAACTTATATGTGGGAGTTGCAAAAAAAAATTAGAAAATTTCAACTCCTATCAGAATCGGTTGACCAAATGCAAATCATATATATTTTTTGTTAATGGACGTTTCTTGAGAAAATGCAAATCTTTTATCTTATTTTGGAAAAGTTCAACTTGTATAAAATTCGTTGTAGTTGAACATTTTTAAGAAAGGTACAACTCATGTGGAAAACCGGTTAGTAGATGCACATATATTGAGAAAAAGTGTTAGACGTACTAAAAGAATAGGTTGTAATTACACATTTAAAAAATAGATACATCCAGAAGCTCGTAAAAAAATCTAAAAATATATAAATATGTTTACGCATTACACTTTATAAAAATGTGGTTGCATGTTTCTAAAAAAAATCATATACATTTGAGTGAAATATGAACATGTCTATAATGCAAAAATAATAATCATGCATAGATAAGAGTGATTTAGAAAATAAAAAGAAAGATAAATGACATACATAAAAAATAAGAATAGAGAAAAGCACCACAAGAAAGTCAAAAAAAAAAGGTCACACATGACAAAAGACACTAACACCGATAAAGTTTTGCTTGTACGCACACAAAGAAAAAAGAGTTTACAAACTTTATTTAATGCATGAAGTACCTACATAACAAAATTTATTGCACATTAGTTATCAGCCCAAGGAAGCAACTCCAGGACGAATCTTGATCGAGACTTAAGCTAATCTCGGATGCTCGAGGATTAGCAAATCCTTATAAAAAGGGAGCACATATTTTTTTAGCTTAGTATGCTATATATTAATTCAAGGGAAAAGTTAGGAAAAAGCGCCGCATCAAAGATTCTCCCGTGCGGTGTATTTTGCATACACTTTTCTCCTATAGGACAGAGGACATGCATGTATGCAAGGAATCTGCCACTTCATGTGACATCGTCATATTAATTACAAAATCTGAAATTTAAAATTGATTTGTCTTCTAAACCATTAGTTCGATTAGCGATCTGTTTACACCGTTAAATTCATTCGACTAGGGCTTCAGAACTAGATATATTGGTAATATGTTTCGACACATTTTATTTTTGCAATAGTTACCTATTTTTCGCACTACTTACCAGATTACAATGCTATGTCTATTAGATTAGCACCCAACAGTTAACACGATAATTGTATATGGATAGTAGATAAATGTTTACATGTTTTTAGACATTTTTGACAATCTACATATCCAGTGTGACAAACTTTTCCCGTCACTCCAATTACCAGATTAAAACACTATGGTTCATGTTAGCATCAAGCAGTTGTCATGGTAATTGTGCATGGTTATCCGATAAATTTTTAAACATTTTTGACATTACAATGATAGGTACAGGTAGAGAGTAAGAGTTCAACTGTTTCTAAGAGCTAAGAGATGATTACAATAGTGTAGAATGGTGTACAGAAACCTCAGAACTAAGTTATTATAATATGATAAGTCAGTTATAATAATCTGGTAATTACCGTTGGAAAAAAATTGTCGAAATATGTCAACATGGGTTCTAGTTCGAAGATCTCGTCACGATTAAGCTAATGATAATCAAATTTTCAATCGGGTTTGGAAGATAAAAGCTTTTAATTTAATTATAAAAGATAAACTAAGTGATATCATTCATGACGTCAGTATATACATGTATGGAAAGATACACCGCACGAATGTGTCTTTTATGACGCCGCCGGATAGTCCTTCGTTCAATTAGTCACAAATGATAAAAGCTTTTAATTTAATTATAAAAGATAAACTAAGTGATATCATTCATGACGTCAGTATATACATGTATGGAAAGATACACCGCACGAATGTGTCTTTTATGACGCCGCCGGATAGTCCTTCGTTCAATTAGTTACAAATAAAAGGAAAACGCTTTAGTTAGGCCGACCTAATGGAGCGATCGGTAGGTCGCTTGCCCCGCACGCGTATGCTATTCTCTTTATTGGTCCATTGGATGTACACGGGGAATCCCCGCGACGGGTGCCCTCTTCCTCTCGCTACAGTAGAGAGAGGCGGTTTGAGAGTCGTAGGCATTTTTTCTTCCTGCCCGGCCCGAACTCAGATCTCCTCCGTCGCCGGCGTTGCTGGCCGGAGAAGAGATGAGGGAGGCGCGCGTGGCTCTCTGTACATAGTTGTAGTAGGTTTAGAGCTAGCTTTTGCCCGTATGGTGTGTGGCTTCGTCCCGAATGAGGGTAGGACGGTGGATCTTGGCGGCCAGATCCGCCGCGCCGTGGATTCCGACGATCTCGCTGCATCTCGCTGGTGGCAGGCGGGGCTGCATGGGAGGTCGAAGGATACTCGCATCCCTCCTAATAAGGTGCGCAGGGGAAGCATGGAGATAGGGCGCCCCGACCAGCCCTGCCTCTTCGCTGTTCTTCTGCTCCTCGCAGTGGTATTCCCATGGTGGGAATCAAAGGCGGCGATGGTGCAGAGTGCTGGCGGCTTCTTCATTAAGGTCGGGACCCTGATCTTCTTTGCTTGCTATTTTCTCTGTCTGCCTCCTCCGAGTCGTGGCGGGATTTCGGAGTTCGACGGCGGACTTGCTTATTTGGTGCAGCGGCAGAGGATTGGGTTTATGGGGAGTTGGAGAAGTGGCATGTGGAGTACTGAGATCTTTCCTTCAAGGCGCCATGGTGGCAGCAGAAGGAAGATGGAGGTGCTGCTGTGTTTCCTTTCCGACGACCTGGGAGTAGAGATGCTGCAGATTGAAGAACACTCTCAGAGCCTTTGGCTTCTGACTATGGTGACCATCTGGTGGTCAATGACGCTGGCATCGTTGCTCAGCGATTTTTCAACCTCCATGTGGAGGCCCTTCCTCAAGCTCGCATCGGCGACTCTCGTCCCTCCAATTCCAAGTGGTCTCGTCCCCGGAGCTGGTGTGGATGGCCGTGGCGGAAGCTTGCTGTTCATCGGCGGTGGCAGAGGACCCAATTGCGTTTCTAATCTTTTGTTTAGGGTCTATCATGTTATTAGTTGGGACGATGTTGTAATTTTCTTTTACTAAAGGTCCCTTCTGTAAATGTACCTGCACCGCAATAATATAATTGCATCCAGGCCCTTCGGGGCCTCTCCCTGTTCAAAAAAAAAATGTACACGGATGGCCCAATAGTAGCAAATACATTTCCTGGTCTAGTTTTTCACGTGAACGGAGCTCTGGAGCTCAACACATCCCATCGTCATCTGCTTGCTAATTTCCTTTTTGTTTTTTTTTAACGTTGCCAATGTTATTTAAATATCACACGATTTTTATTGTGAAAAATACACGTGAGTTGTTGCAAAAAAATTGGGCATTTGGTACAGGTTGTGTTTTCCTCGGATTTTTTGTGATGCATACAAGCAGCAAAATATTGCAAACATATATTTTTTGTTGTCATCGCTTATGTGTTTCATGAAATAGTTGGCAATTTTTATTGTAAATTAATCTGCACCAAAATATGTTTTCGAGAGTACGCAATTGCGTACCTTACTTTTATAAAAGGCAGAGGTTTGAGTACAAGAAATCTGTAACTCGCTGCGGACAATGTGTAGCTTAGATCGGAACATTATTGCCAACCAAACAAGCTGTAGAACATGACCCAGCCCGTGTTTCTCCTCAGCCAGACCCTTCGGATTCACGGATGCAAAACTACAAAAGGCATAAAATCTATGCAAGCAACCAAACACTCACCTATTAGCGGGCTTCTGAGCGTTTGCAAATTGGGCCCTATTTTTGGACGATATATTTTTTCCAAATGTTGTAAATGCATGTTTATTTTGTTGTCGTCGCTTGTATATTTTGTTGAATTAGTTGGTTATTTTTGTTGTGAATGAATATGTGACAAAAAAATTGTTGCTCATCTACTTTTCAATTGATACAAACAAATGGTTTTTTGTTGTAAAAGTTTGTAATTTTTGTTGAGATTATTGTTAAATTTTGTTGCAAAGCAATGTGCAGCAAAAAAATTGTTGGTTAACCACTTTTTATAACCTTACTTTTTTTCAGAAAGTTGCAATGATTTGTTATAATAATATATATTTTTTGTTGTATTCGTTTGTGATTTTTGTTGTAATTGTTTGTAATTTTGTTGCAAATCAATCTGCAACAAAATAATTGTTGTGTAACAACTTTTCTATAACATTAATTTTAAAAAAAATATTGTGATGATTTGTTGTAATAGTATTTATTTTTTGTACACTGCGCGAGAATTTTTGTTTCAATACTCAGTAATTTGTTGTGATAGTCAGGGCAAATCACCACGGTGGCATTTTTGCAGTAAATATCGAGAAGGTCAGGAGCAAAACAATATACCCCTTTGTTTAAGTGGACCTGGTATGGACTGCGGGTTTAATTTCGAAAAACGTGAAGAGCTAAAAAGCAAAAACATGTAGCACTGATTGCTGAACGTACGATGACGATCCAACGGTTTCGGAGGGGACCTAAGTTTCCCCTTTTCTAGGGGGACCTATGCCTAGCACTGGCAAAATCAGGTGAGCAAACCAGCCAGAGCAGGTTCGGTCGTCACTATCCGATCTTGATACACCTTGTGCAAAAGCTGTACGCAGTACAGATAAATCTTGTTGCCCTCGCAAAAAAAAAAAGATAAATCTTGTTGCTGAGCTTTGCTCTCTGTGGTCTTGCACAGCATCTCCGAACTGCTGTCCTAAAAGTGGCAGGAGAGGGGCACAAAGCCATGGCTATGGTTGAGCAGCAGCAGCAGCAGCAGATTGAGCACAGCCACTTCGCCATCAGAGGCCTCAACCTCCACGTGGCCCAAGCAGGCACAGGTGAGCGCGCCCCCTCAGTTCCTTCCTCGGGCACGGCCGTAGCTGGCGCGACCCAAGAACCCACACGCACACATGACATCGGTGGTAACCGTTGCTTGCTTTCAGGTGAGCTTGGGACGGTGCTGTTCCTGCACGGCTTCCCGGAGATATGGTACTCGTGGCGCCACCAGATGCTGGCCGTGGCCGCCGCCGGGTACCGTGCCGTCGCGCCGGACTGGCGAGGATACGGGCTATCCGACCAGCCGCCGGAGGGGGAGGCGGCGTCGTACGATGACCTGCAAGAGGATCTCCTCGCCCTCCTGGATGCGCTCTCCGTCTCCAAGGTAGCATCCAGCCCCCGATTCTGGAACACTTGTGGGGAAATCAATGTGTCCTGACCCACGACCCGGGGTCAGTTCTTGATTGGGGGAAAAGAATTCTTGGTTGGTGTTGGTCTCCTGAAATCAATGTGTGGATGCCTGGTGGTGTTGCAACAATGACTACAGTAACAATCTGCGTGCATCGCTGGATGCAGGCAGAATCCAATGCCCCGAAAACCCAAGGTTTCCGACTTCCGAGGGCAGCTCCTCTTTTCTTTTCTGAATAAAAAACAGATCAAACTGCATTTTTAAAGGATTTGAGATGGATTGCTTCAATAGTTATGAGTTAACCCTTTAGTAATCTGTAAGAAAAAATAAGTAAATTATTCACGCGTGTACCTCAGCTGGAACATGTTCATCGTCTCAAAGAACGACATCACCAGGAGGAAATCGTTCAATCATAGGATGTTTCTTCCCACTGTCTTGTTTGAGAAACAACTCGGAGGAATTATGCAATGTACTTCTATTAGCTGGGTTTGTTCACTTGTTGACAGACCATCTTGGGTCTGTTACTCTTTTTGCAAAATTCTGTACTAACTATGACACTAGTGTATTTTTCTTCTGAAACAGATAAAATATCTCGGTGACTCAACTAGAATTTATGTGTGTGTGTGTGTGTGTGTGTGTGCTTAGAAGTGTTTATTCACGCTTTTAACAGGCAAATGTGTCACGCTTTCGTTGTAGAATGTTCCCTTATTTTTTTTACTTTAGTATCAAGTTGATGATTGGTATCACTTCCATTTGGTTGACTTGTTTCAAGCTTGCACTTAACAGAATATAGTCAGCACCAAGAATCAAATATGTCCTTTTGGGCGACATTGATCATTATCTACACATTAAACACCTTGCATAAAAGAAAATAAAAAGCTAAAAAGAAGTGTTCCAAGAAATAAGATTCCATGCTTCAGAAATTTGCACCAGCAAATCTAATTTTCTCGCCTGACAACTTCTATTTTACTTCATGTCAGACATTCCTCGTGGCGAAGGATTTTGGATGCATGCCAGCTTATGACTTTGCTCTTCGTAACCCCAACCGCACATGTGGTGTTATGTGTTTGGGTATCCCTTTTCTTCATGGTGGCTCCTCCTTCACCACCTTGCCAGAAGGGTTCTACATTCTACGTTGGCGGGTTTTTCCTTAACCTGAAATTCCCACGGTAAAGATGAGCAGAGAATTTTTCCATGATGTGATACAGAAAGCCTGTGCATTGTAGGAACCAGGAAGAGCAGAGGCGGACTTCGGCAGGTACGACGTCAAGCGAGTTGTGCGCACCATCTACGTTCTCTTCTCTAGAAGCGAGATCCCGATAGCGAACGAGGATCAAGAGATCATGGATCTCGCCGACCTATCGACACCCCTACCAGAGTGGTTCACCGAGGAGGATCTTGCCGTCTACGCGTCCCTGTATGAGAAATCGGGTTTCCGGTACCCAATGGAGATGCCATACAGGTAAACATAACCTGGTTTACCTGACAGTGTGGCAACTTGATAGTTGCTGCTGTTAGGTCTGTTTATCAATTCTTGACAGAAGAGAAATTGTACCACTTGACAGGTCTCTCCATAAGAGGCAGCCAGTTGAAGATCCGAAGTTCCAAGTCCCGGTGTTTGTCGTCATGGGGGAGAAAGATTACGTCTTCAAGTTCCCTGGAATCGAGGCCGTCTTGAAAGATGGCGGCATGGCGAAGTTTGCACCAGACCTGAAGGTCACATACATCCCTGAAGGAAGCCATTTCGTTCAGGAGCAGTTCCCCGACATGGTCAATGAGCTCCTCCTTGGCTTCCTGAAGGACCATCCTGTGTCTTGAAAGATGTTCTCTGCTATGCTTCACCTGCACTCGATCTCAGAAGCATCCTAACACATTCCGGAATGTTAAAGAGTGTTTTCAATGAAGGATATGTGATGGCTCATATTGCGGAGTATGCTTAGTCAACTGCTCCCTGCGTTCTGAACTAGCATGATGTATCTTGTTTGAACTGCTAGCTAGATTTATCATAAATAAAAACGCTACCGTGTTTAGGGCCTCCTCAGATCACGAAATGTCTACCCAATCAGTGCAAGAATTCAAGTGTTGCGGCTGAAATTTACGTGAAATTCCAACGAACAAACGATCGTTACTGGACCTCAAAATTTACGTGAAATTTACATGACATGCCACAACACTCAGGTTGCAAGACCATGCCAAATATCAAACAGAACATCGTTCAAGGTACAAAACGCCAAACAAAATATCAGTTGATTAAGTGGGTTGAGTCAGATAGTAGCTAAACCATCGTTCATGCAAAATCAAGTAGCAACTAAAACAATATATGGTATCTCCAGGAGTAGATACATAGTAATAGCTTCTTCAGACATGGAAAACGGTAGGACACAAACATCACTAAAACTTGTGCAACATTCAGCTGAGCTTAACTCCATACATCCAGTCCCACCACAGCAGCAATTCTTCTTCAGCGGATCGCCCTATCTCAGGCAATACAACACGACCAGTTGGCTGCTCAGCATACGATCCATTACAGACGCATTCACTCGTCCATTTGCCCCAGGTTATCATTTAACTTTCTTCTTTATCTAGCTATTTTCTGCCCACATGACCAAGATTTAGACCTGAGAGGGAAAGGCAGGACAAATCTTTAGTTGGGGAACATGTGAAACTAACCATCAAGCTCGCCAACAGTCAAACATACTAGCAGGATAGGCGCACATATGGTGTTTAGAACATCTTCTGTAACTTGTTGTGTTTCTTGGGTTGGGTAACCGTAAGTAAGCAATCAATTTAACGTGCTAGAATTGCCAGAAAACCGATTGCTCCATTAACAATGTTTCATTCAAAGGGAGATTCTCATTAACGGCAAATGATACTGTTACAGTAGCTGATTTCGTACAGCAGTATTTAAATGCAATATGTGACATTCAAATTGTTACGAACCACTTCATGCTATTTTACAACATACAAATTATAGATCCGACAATCGAATATTTTTTGCACCAACATCATGCCAGGATGGATTTAACCTCTCAATTCTCCTGTGAAATTTACATTAAATACACCATGGTCATTCGCATATGTATTTGCAGAGTACGTCAGATGGAACATGCATTGAAATTTCCAGATATTAAATTGTTGCATGCAATTGTATGCAAGCTCGGGTAAGTGGGAACATTCTAACATATAACTAGGTGTATTTCATATTATGGTAATGTTAACTTGCTTACATGCCCACACAATTAATCTATGGCATCAGTTTCACGGGCCTGTCCATCTCCAACCAATACTTTAATTGTATTTTAACCTAACTTAAAATGACTTGACATTTAATGAGGAGAGTTTTTAGATCCTAACTTATTCTCCATGTCGCAGAAGAAATAATAATTTTCAATGAAAAAAAACATAAACCTACTTATGATTTTCTCAAGAAACCATCTTGATTCAACTGAATCATTTCAGTAGAGAAAACTCAAAACTGGTATGACCTTTCCTAGAGTGAAAAATACCCAAGGAGCAAGTGTATGATATGGAAAGAAAACAACAATTGACCAAAAAACGTAGTTGTGTGTCTTCAAATAACAGAGCTGTGCATTATTAATAAAAAAGAAAAGAAGAAAAGGATGATTACGCTAATAGACGTGTACACTATTGCATACATTGTGGTTCCAGATTCAATGTCTGATTGAGATCTCATTTGGAGATAACAGGAATGCCATCTTTCGTGTGTATTTTCTCAACAAAAAAAAAGGTGAGGTAACACTATCTAGTTCACAGTTAGAGCAACATGAATCTACTCTCGCTGATCCCCTTCCAACGCTCACCGCAAAAGGTCCCAGTCATATACGATCATGTTATTGGAAGTCTGAAACAAGCAGATACAGTTCTTCAGCATAAGAAAGCTGTATCTGATTAAAAAAAAGAATATTATTTAGAGGCTTCAAATACAGAGGAAAACACTAAATACTAAACTATGCTCTTGCCAGGCAATTCTGTTGCGTTGCTTTGGTCGATTGAATAAACATTATCTCTTATTAGTAGCAATTCTTGATGATAAAAATCTGTCTACCTGGGCTTTAAAATAAATCTGTTTCAATTACACATCTACGCATAATCTCCGATGTTAATGCAGCTCAACATACACAAGTGGCATAGAGCAAGCACACAAAGAAAAGAAGATTCATGCACCTCTGGTTGGCAGGGATTTTTCTGGTGTTTCCTTCAAAAGGATCAACTAACATCGCATATAGTCCATTCATATGGCATCGATAGCCAAATGCATATTAGCATAATATAGGTAAAGTCATAACCCGGATATTATTTGTGCTTTTTATGAAGGAATTGGATAGTTTTAAAAATATAAACAAGGCCCAGTTTAAATTAACTAATGAACAATTAATCACAAATTTGTGTAATTGCAGAAGCCAAAACAACTAAAAGAAAAACACAACTTGTGCAGGAAGTAGGAAACTGAACTTCACAGCTAGCATATACCTTCAGGTCAACTATTGCCATGGGTTGTCACGTTGTGGAGTTGTGATCCATGTTTCTTCCTGAGCAAACCGCAAGTACTGCATCATGACGCTAATAGACATGCAAGTAATTGTACTAACAGCTACTAACAGTCTATGGTACCTTACTGATTTCAACACATATCAATATATATCTGAGTTACTCGGGATAATGATCCATATCAGAACAATAGGATTTTGAGTAAACAAAAGTAAAATGTTAGGTTGTTATAAAAAAAAGAATCACATAGACTCCAGTTCACAGTGGTGCACTGAGCTGAACAAATGGAAGTTACTAGAAAAATTCCTGGGCTGCAATTATCCGATGTAACCACATCACTTTTGCCCTCAGCTCATTGTTTTTTTCCAATGGCAAGACCCAAATGAGCAGGTCACACTATAAAGAGGAACGGAAGGTGATACGTATATGTGTAATTGTGTTCTTACAGAAGATGGCACAGGGAGGATGATCACAGGAGGAAGGGGCGGTCCAGCGCAGCCGACGCATAAGCTAGGGGGGGGGGGGGGGGGGGGGGGGGGCACATCGCCGGAGAAGGCGCCCTCCACACTGGAGGGCCCGCCAGTGCGATGGCGTATGGTGGCTGGGAGCAACTGAAGGGTTAGCTGTTGAAGATGGAGGGGGTTGAGGCGCAGAGTGGACGGGATGGGCACGAGGGCTGCACCGTGGTGACAATCAGCGTCAAATCGATCTTCTGTGCAGGCGTGCGGGGTGGAGCTGACCGTGAGGGAACCCTCCCCTCCTGGGAGAAGACGGAGTCGATGCGGAAGGACCCCAAACCGGACGGAGAGAGGAAACAGAAGAAATCCCCAAACAGCGGACCAAACCTCCAAAGGAAGGAAAACGCCACAAACCTCGCCGGAGAACAGCGCAGCACCCACCACCAGACCGCCAGCACCACTCCCCAGCAAGAACACCCCCAGCAATCAAGCCCACTGCAAAGCCGCACCCTCACCACCGCGGAAACCCAGCCCAACACCAACAGACCAACTGGACGAAAGGAAGAAAAGCTGAAGGAAACGGTCCCCGTTGCTTCTGCGTACCGCCCACACAAAATCAGCTTAAAGACCCCACTGCGTACCGCCCACACAAAAACAGCTGTAAAGAATAATCCACCGACCCAAACACGTGGCACCATATGCAATGACACGCAGCACGCCACACCAGCCAAGACCCATTTCAGAGACTGCAAGCGGACCCCACAGGCAAGTAAAACGGTGCAGCAACCACAGGGGCCAGCGCCCCATTCTATCCACCACTACTGACTGGAGTAGATGTCCATCAGTCCATGCTGGCTATTTTGATTTCTCAATAAAGAAAACGTAGGTTCACGAATCCCAAATGTAGTTGTGTGGTTAATATTCTAAACCATTATGATGGATGGAATGCAATTCCACCAAAATTGGTTTGGGACAGCTCCATGATTAAGTACTCCCTCTCATACAGTTTACAGGGCACGCACATAGTTTAAGAAAACACTTTGACCATTAATTTGGTCAACAAATTATAAGTTATACATCATAAAATTTATATCATTGAATTTATCAGTCATAAACTTGCAATCATAGTAATTAAATTTCAGCGACAGACTTTAACCTGAAATTAATAGACAGCCAGCTGAAAGCAGTAAATAAATTGGTCGCTTCAACTCTTCACATAACAGATGGCTAAAGGTGGTGCCATTTTCTTTCAAATCATGCGACGCCTTAAGGTGATAAGGTCACACAGAGCAACGAGGTGTTTATAATTTTCATAAAATTACGGGACCTCTGCATCATGTGGGGTTTTGAATACACTGCATGAATAGAGTTTTCAGCTTACTTTGACAAGCAACATAGCTAGACAAAAGAAAATATATGTGCTTGCAACTCAAACTGTAAAAGGCTCAAAAATATTTCATCCACGGTACAATTTATAGCTGAAGAATAGAATGAGACATAATGAAAAGTAGTTCAACATGAAATATCGGAAGCTTCAGAGCATAATAACACAAGGCAAATTTACTTCGATTAGAACAGACAAATACCTTGTAAAAACTGTTAAGGACTACGGTTCTGCGGCGTTGGGATTTTCTTCTGCGCCAAGAGCCAGAACAACTCTCCTCAGAATGGCATCAACTGGTTGATGTGAGTTCTCAACAGCCTTGCTTATAGCTTGCCATCTCTCGCCATGTTTTGGTTCAGCTGCAATGCATCTTTTTAGAACATCCTTTTGTGAATCTGCATTTCCGTGCTGAAGCTCAAATTTATAGTACAGTGCCCAAAAATCCCCAATATCAGGAGCAAGAGTAACAGCTCTGTTCAACCAACTCCTGGCTTTATCAACCTTCCTATCATGCCAGAAAAGTTTGGCTACAGCTGCAATGACATGAGGATCATGATCACATCGCTTTATAGCATCTGAGCTCTTTGATTTGCGTTGGGGACGTGGCACTATCTCAATAGCTGCAGCCCACAAAATGCCACTTGTTTGACACTCTTGTAATGCCTTAGCCAGTAGAGAATCAGCTTCTTTTTTATTCCCGTGCCTCAGCTCAGCTCGAATTGCTGCAAGCCATAGTTCAGGTGTAGCTGGATTCTTTTTCCTTGCCATGGTGAGGAAAGCGCGTGACTTGCTCAGGCCATTTATCCTTTCCTCTAGATTAGCTAGCGAGAGCCAAAGAGGGATGCAACTGGGGCAGTGTTTGAGTGCATTTTCGTAAACCTCCTTTGCCTTTGCTGCATGGCCAATCCGTTCTTCCATCTGTCCAAGCATTAACCACAATTTGAAGAACGAGGGGAATAGCTTCAGACCTTCCTCCAACAACCTCCTTTCCTCGTCCACATTTCCTAGTTCCCTTTCAACAATTGCAGATTTCATCCAAACCCTCTCAGTACCTCCTCTTTCCCTGGCCTTGGTCAAAAGCATTCTTGCTCTCTCTGGCTCCTTGTTCTCAAATTCTAACTTGAATGCAGCTAACCAGATCTCTTCTGAATTGGGGATAGCTGCATAAGCTTCCTGAAGAATGGCCCGGGCTGAAGGGACATCACCAGCCAGCCATTTCTCTTTGGCACCCATCAGCCATAACACTTCAGCTTTTGGATTGTACGTGACAGCCTTTCTGAGGATGGCTTCAAGAGATTCTCTCGTGCCATGGCTCTTCTCAAGCTGTGCCGCTTTAAGCCATATACTCTTCTTAGCAAGGAACACACTAAGAGCATGTGCATAGATGGCCCTAGCTGTCTCAATTGAACCTCGTTTCTTACATTCCTCGGCATCAGCAACCCATGTTCGCTTCCGGTCCTCGTCTTCAACCCCAATTCCAATAGTGCTCTTCACTATAGCCTGGCAAGTAAGCACAGACCCAGCACGCTCTGCAGCTTCGGCTTCCTTTAGCCAAGCCTCCCTGTCAATATCCATCCCTTCTCTCTGCAAAGATCTTATACCTCTCTCAATCACCTTGCTTACGGATTGGGTGTTCCCATTAGCCTCCTCCAGCTTTGCAGCTGTAATCCAAATGGCAGGTTCCTTGTTGAGTTTCTCCCTCGCCTTGTTAAGCACCTTCTTTGCCTGGTCATATGTCTCGAGCCTTGCTAGGGCAAGCCACAGCTCGACATGAAGTGGGCAGCACTCCACAGCCCTGTGAAGCAACATCCTTGCGTCCTCCTCGTTCGCCAGCTCCACAACAGCCTTCCACAGCCTAACTGAATCAGGAATGTGCTCCAACCCCTTCCTTAAAACCCTGCTCTTATTCAAATCACTAGTCTCTAGTTTTGCAGCCTGCAGCCAAAGCTTCACAGAATTGGGAATTGCCTTCACACCCCTGGCAATTACTGCCTTTGCTTCATCTGGGCTAGCCAACCGGCATGCCTCGAACCAAACATCCTCATTCTTGGGGCACTCCTCGCAGCCCCGGTGAATGAGCTGCCGTGCAGACTGGAGCTTCCCAGCAACCTCTTCAAGCCTAGCAGCAGCAATCCAACCTGGAGGATGCTTTGGATTTGTCTGGGTCACAGACCTGAGCAGCAGTCTTGCCTTTTTAATGTCAGAGATCTCAGCATCGCTAGTGATTTTCATGCTTTTCAAGTCTGTAAGGTATCCCTTTGGATCAACAACAGTAAGCCCAGAAACTGAGTCGGACAACCTGTCCAACTTCAGCGAAAGCACGGTGCCACGACCCTCGCCCACGGCAGTCAGATCGGTAACCGGTGTTTGCGCCCATGGCGTCTCTGTGCCACCAGCTGCACGGCTCTTGGGGTCCAGTGCTGTGACATGCTCCTGCTCCTGCCGGGCCTTCTCAAGCAGCGTGTCTGGCACGGGTACAAAGCTCTCGAATCGCTTCTTCTTGTTGCGCGCCGAGTAGTCCCCAATGTCAGGTATGCTTTCCCACTCCTGCACCGACACATCTGCCAGTTTCCTCTTCAGATCAGCAAACTGCTCGGTGATCTTAGGGTTGGACGCACGGTACTTCTCAATCTCCTGCTTGAGCCGCGCCTCGCGCCGATCCTTGCGGCGCAGGTCCATCCTCTGGTCAATGCTCTCCCAGACAGCATCAGCCTCCCGGTCATCGTCGTCGTAGTCCGCATTGGAGAAGAGGCCGGCGTCGTTGCCCTCGAACTCGTCGAATTTCTGGTTCTCGTCGTATCCCTTCTCCTCGTCGCCGCCTTCATCGCCGCCCTCGTCCTCTCCGGGAGGCTTCCCGCGGCCACGGCCGACAGCGGGAGGAGCAGCAGCCGCCGCGGCGGAGCGATCTGGCAGGTCCGGTGCCGCGCGAGCCGGCCCAATATCGGAACGGGTGGTGAAGCCGGTGGCGCCACGGCCGAGACCCGCGACGTAGTTGGGGGGCGGCTTCGAGTTGAGGAAGTCGTGGCGCACGGGGCGGGCGGGCGCCGCCGCCGGAGGAGGGGGCGGCGGCGGGGTCGGGACGGGGCCGGACATGCCGCCGAGGAGGGGAGGTGGAGGAGGACGGGGCGACCTGGGGGGAGAAGAGGAGCGCGTAGGGGAGGGGTGGGCAGGGAGGAGGCGGGCGGCGGAGCAGAGAGCGGATGGGTTTGGGACTTTGGGTCGTGGGGGGAAGAAAGGGAGGCCGTAAACCGGCGTTTGCGGGCAACTCCAGGTCTCGGGTTCCTTCTGTTGTTTTGGTTAGTCCAAGTCGGTGGCGACGAGAGGCGGTAGGGAGTATAGGTGGCCAAATGGGCCGTGCCAGCCGGGCCGGCCCGAGGCACGGGGAATTTGGCCCGGCCCAGGCACGGCACGACACGAAACTAAACGGGCTGTGCCCGGCACGGGCCCACTCTGTGCCGTGCCCAGCTTCCGGTCGCGGCCCGTGGGCCGGCCCGGCACGGTACGATTAGGTTTTTTTTATTTTTTAATTTTTTTACCTATTTTTATTTTTTTTTCAGTTTTTCGGCCGTATTTATGCTAAATGGCCCGTGTCCAACGGCCAAATGTGCCGGACGGGCCGTCGGCGTGCCTCCCGGGCCGTGCCCGACCTCGCGCCGCGGCACGCGGGCCGGCCCGGCATGACACGAATCGCTCGCGTGCCTAATGGGCCGTGCCGCAACCGGCCGGGCCGGCACGTTTGGCCAGCTATAGTAGGGAGGCGGTCAGGGTGATCGTATGGGCTTTGGTGCCCTCATTTTGTCTCAATGGGCTCTTTTGTTCGTGAAGCTGGACCAATAAGGACAATTATCTACAGTACTTGACTACAATTGTGACTTTGTGAGGACTAGTAAACGTGTCTCAATTCACTCAAAAAAAAAGTAAACGTGTCTCAATCAATGAAAAAATACAGTCATAATCATTTGTAAACTATATCCTTTGTATGTTAAATTTGCATGAGAACTATTTCACTATAAAAAGTTCCTATGTAAATTTGCATGCGTTCAGATGTCAATAATGAATTACAATTTAAAGTAAACATGAAGTAAGTCTGAAAACAAAATAAGGTCAGCACAAATAATCATTTTCTAATCCTACTGTTATGTAAAAGAAAAACGCAGTTTGTCCTTTTTTTTACTGCACAACCAAGGAGAAGGGCTTCTGCATTTATTATGTTGCTATGAATCTGTAGAAAATAGCAAGTGTGATGCTGAAATAAATAAAGTTCATTCCATGAACATGTGGAAGCAATTGCTCTTATCAATACTCCTAATAGGGTCTGTACTATTGGTGGTTGGCACACTCTTTTTCCTGGTATCCGACACTCAAATGGGCGCACTCCTACTGAAGGAAAAAAGAAATATTCAAAAATGGTGGCATGTGAGAATATTCATCTATTTATGCGTAATTGGCAAACAAACATGTCCCTAGCTATTGAATTGTTGAACATCGCTTCCACAAAGCCGCGCATCACATCCTGCATCTCTAGCTCCACATACATTTCCTTGATCATCCCCCACATGTACAGTTCTCTAAGTTTTGATATAAGAAAGCTGGTAGGCTTTGAAAAATATTGTTGGGTGTATCTTTTCTGGCTCAACATTCTTTGTAGAGTATCGAGATAATAAAAAGGAGCTTTAAACACAGAAAATTTGTGTGGGAATAAGTACATATTGGGCACAACTATCTCTGATCTGAAGTAGGCTAAAAACATATGTCAAAAAGTATAATACGGAAGACCTGATATCTGAGCTTAAACCCCTGGTTCGTGAAGCTGGCCCAATAAGGACAATTATCTACTTGAGTACCTACAATTGTGACTTTGTGAGGATGTGTTTAGTTATCTCGGGTGCAAAAGACTGTATGAAAATTTTGAGATCTGTGGATTATGGCTCTCTCTCGAAATAGGTTTTCGTCCTGCTTTATAAATAAATCAACAACCAACGATACAAACACAATATCACACATGTTGATGCAGCAGCAAACACAGACCAAAATAAAAGAAAAGAAGAATAAAAATGGCGGCATAGACGGATCGACTAAACTACGGTGACCCGCAACAACTGCGTCCCCCGAAAAAGTATCACCACGCTCCTAGCGTCGAATTGTCGAGTACCAAGCAGCACCTTGAAGAAGGAAAGCACCCGCTGCTGCCCGGACCAGCCCGCTAACCCTAGGGTTTCTCCCGGCACACAGGGAAGCGGACGGAGAGTAGCCATGACGCCCTTCAGGAAGGGTGGATGTCACCCGGAGGCGGCACCGCGTCGGTGTCGGCCAAGCCGACAAGGATTTCTCCCGAAAAAACCCTGTCAACAATCCTGAACGATCCGTAGCACAAGAGCCCGCGAGAACGAGGCCTCGTCACCACCCGACACACCACCCGCCAACATGCCCCGACACGGTTAGGAAGCCAACCACGGTCGTTTCGCCAAAGCTAGCTTCACGAGTTTTGTAAGATGGAGGCGAGGAGTAACTTGAGCCGGGGTCAGCAGTACCATGGCCGCACGGGAGGGAACTGCCTCCACCGCCGGAGGCGGCAGTTGACCAGACGCGGCCGCAGAGCACACCAGTCCCCTTCAGGTCCGGCGGGGCCAGTGGACCCCTAAAGCCCCCTCGGGGGCACACCAGTCCTAATAGGGTCTGACGGGTCCTAGATCGGGGCCTTAAAGCCCACTGCCACACTACAACAGGTCGGCCGTCGTTGCCGCCTCCCTGGTCGCACTGCCGCCGGATTCGCCGCCCCGCGCGACCTCCTCCTCGAAGGTGGATGCGGCGACACGAAAGTTGATGACGTCAGGAATAATAAAATTAGGGAAATTGCAGTCCCAAAATACAGAAATGTTTAATCAAAGTATAACGGGCTAAATTGTGTGTTAACCCACCCCTTCTGACTAATAGGCCCCTTTCAAAAGGGTCATGGAGCACTCGCACGGGATGCCACCATCGTCGTCAAACTGCAGCCACTAGTAGGAAAAACGCTACCCGTGGCGCACCAAAATATGCTACCCGTGGCGCATGGCCCTGCGCCACGCATAGCCACGCCACGGGTAGCATAATACCCATGGGGCAGGGGTTTGATGCGCCACGAATACGACAGAAACCCGTGGCGCATGGCCAATATGCACCACGACTAGCTATTTAGGAATAAAAAAAACACCGGCCGCGGACGGAACGGCACAGCTCTAGGACAGCCACCGCGGGCGCTTCGCCGCGTGGTCTTCGGCCGCCATCGTCTCGGCTCCATGGTCGCGGGCAGTGCGAGAGGAGCGAGCGGGGAAGTCAAAGGGGAGGTCGAGGCGGATGTCGAGGTGGATGCGCGCGACGAGGTGCAAGGGGAGTGCGGGAGGGGGCGAGCATGAGGAGGCGTGATGACGGAATTGATGAGAGTGTTTCTCCCTCAACTACGCCAACAAGCACTCTTGATACCCTGAAAGGAAAATAATATATGGGATAGGTTGAGCCTCCAAGTGCAGAGTATGTAGAAGTGGAAGTTTTTTTCCCACGAGGGTGACTCGGGGGTTTAATATCGAACTCTCGGGGAATCAGTAGTGGGGATTTTATCTCCTTGTCCTTCTCTAGATTTCCTGCAAACAAAGTAGATTGCTTTGTGCCCTCAACCTCACCAAGTGGTTGTCAAGCACAAGGTGTGAGAATGATATTAAGATAATAATGAATGCAAAACAGTAAATAAATATTCAATGGTGATAAGTGGCAATGCAAGGATGATAGTAATGATGATGGATGATATT